>JANSTT010018742.1:0-13068 GCA_026745375.1 Platyura marginata | reverse complement strand
AGATAATAATGTTGTCATTGGAAAATTCAATATTTTCTATCATTTACCATCTTTGATTCATGTTCGTATTTGTACCATTTATATATGGCATAAAACTATTTGGTGGGAAAAACATATCAGAAACATCAATTTTCTAAAAACAAGCTTTGTGTGTGTTTGTGTCTTCTGGTGTATAGCATATATAGATATTTATACATACATATGTATGTGTATAGTATGGAAAAACTAAAACGAAAGAACTACTAAAAGGATTATATATCATGGAAATTGTTATGAAAATGTATACGCGTGAATGGCGCCAAAAAGGGGATGTAAAGACCCTCGTTATGAAAAAATTATGTTATATATTGCTTTGGCGAAACAGTTAAAGTCCTATGAAAGAGGCCATTTAAAACAAATTCAATCGCACTAAAGAGCTTTGACATTTGAACGAAATGTAAGGTCATGTAAATAGATGGTGTGGAAACGAATTGGATTTTACGTATACATTCCAAACGAGAGAAGTGTTTCTTCTATTTTTTTTTTTTTTTTATTTTTTTTTTTTATTTTTGCCACTGAACCCGCTTTTATTTTGAAATTGTATTTTCTAAAAGGACATTATATATAAAATACTATTAAGGCTCGCAATGTTTGAAAAGAGACACACCGCCGAAATAAAAATATTTCGAATACGTTTATCTATCTCTATATGTAAACCTAATGTGTGTGTGTGTGTGTGTGTGATACTTTGAAAATTGTGTTAAACCTCAAACCACAACGGTACTAATTTATTAGAGTCTTGCTTTTCGGATTAATATTGGGAACAGATATTTACACTTTACACATACCATACGGTGGAATATTCCAGCAAAATGTTCAAAACAACTGCGTCAGAAGATAAATAGTCAAAGATAGGATGTAAATTATTATTTTAGATTTTGTTTAATGGGCATATACACTAATTTTGTGTCAGCACGGACTTTTCGAAAACGTATTGCGGTTGGAATAAATGAGACATTGAATAATCACAGTACTTGACAGTTAACAAAACCGAGATGCTTGATTTGAATGTACCTACATTATAGATATTGGAATACCAGATCACTCATATAGACACTAGTTAAAATAACTAATAGGCGGTATTATTATTAATTTACTAATTGTATTCCCTATAGAAAAATAATTTTTTTTTTCTATATTAAGTGGATGTACTTGACATTTTTAGGTACCTACTCAGGAACTTAAATGAACAACAATAATTTATCTAAAAAGTTTTTCCTTGTTTATCGGAATATAAATTCTGCGGGATTTCAATTCTCTCAGACTATAATTCTATAAGTTAGATTGAGACATCACAATTTACATTCACAATGGACGAAATATTGGACGAAATATATATAGGACCTATATTGAATACGTGGCAATTTTACAAAATGTCAGTGTAAAGAAATGCGGAAAATTTAATTTCTCTTTTGATGTATGTGGACAATTGAAATTAACTTGATAATTTCAAAAACCGAAAATTTCCCAAAAATTTATTTTTTCGCATTTTTTCTTAAATAAACTATTACTCTATTTTTGGGATAATTTTGGGAATATAGTTTTGGAGTAAAAATTATTGTGATTTAGGGGTGGCAAAAATCTCTCAAAGGTGATTTTTATCATTTTTCTACATATTACTGAATTAAATTACTTTTTTATAGTAGCCTTTATAGTAGGTAAATTAAAATAAAAAAATTTCTTCCAGTCTACAATTTATATTCGGTATGTAAAATATGATGACTATAAATGTAACAAAAATAATGTACCTACCATATTTACCCAACTAATAAAATTGATAGCGATAATTAAATAAATGCCAATTTAAAAACAATTATTTACATAGGTATACAATTTACGTCACTTCTAAGAAACACCAACAAATTATACTATATCTAATCCAGTTTTAAGATTATTTCCTTAACGGTTTTTATGCGGCGAAAAAAAAAATAATAAAAAAAAAAATTCTACATCATCAAATTTGATAGGGCTAACACTCACACTCACCAAAAATAGCAAGATTACAACCTTACGCATTTCATATATATATATATGTATATATATATATATATATCTACCCACTTTACTCCAACTTCCTTGGCACAGCAAAATTACTGTTTATATCTGTCATCAGATGATTATGGTTCTATATGTATGTTGTATGTATATATAACAGTCAGGCAGAAGAAGATTTTCCTCAAAGCTTATTTAGTTTTTAAAGTAAAAGTTTAGACTACATATTGACACAAAAACAATAATACTTATCCGAAAAGCACATACGTTTTCAGTACATTTGTTTGATTAAATCTGACAGTTCGATGCAACAATTAGTTTTACTACACAGAGATAAAATTATATTTTAACTCTCCATTATCCTCCGTTACATATATTGGATGGACAATTTTTTCCAAATGAAAATGCGCAAACGCTTGTCCACTTCTTTGTTTGTTCCAGTTGCGCCGTTAAGCGACGAGTATTTTCCCGAACGCTATTTCCTACCGAAAAACGTTAAACATCATTTACACTCAGGAGAGACTTTATTCCCAGCGGTTAGTTAATGTCGGGCTTTAATACACATCGCACAACCATTGACAAACACACACAAAAAAAAGATGTCACCGTGATAATAAATATATAATGTCGGTGCCGTTTGTTTAATAACAATATTATTTAACGGTTATTTTTCATTTTTATGGTGATATGCAAAAAAAAAAAAAAAATGTCAACACCAATTTATACGAATGTCAAAAAAAAAATTTGTGTGTAATGTGTTTTGAAAATATTCCAAACATACTTTTTTCATCAAATCACTGTTGGCCTCTCACTGTTGTTTGAAGCTTCTTTTTTTTTTCGTCTTCGATTCCCACGAGAAACTATTTTTCCGGCATCCGCACAAACTTTTCTATTTTGTTTTCAATTTTCTTATACTTTTCGATACACCAACATATATACACATCATATATACAGAAAAGTTTTTTTTTTCTTTTTTTTCTTCTTCTGTTTTTTTTTTTTTTTTGTGTTCCTACTTTAATCCGGCACATCAGGAAAATGATAATAAATGGATCTACTTAAGTGTACTCGTTTTGTTTTTATTTACCCCAAAGAGGATATAAAGGGAGTGACAGAATAATAAAGGAAAATTTGTGAAAAGTGATGCTTACAGTGCTTTTTATTTAATATAAATAATCGAATAAAATTAATAATGTGATAAACAACTGAATACATTTTGTGTCAACAGGATAACCATTTGCCATTATGAGTTATAGATGGCATACAATATGCGTTTTCTTCCAGCTATTAATTATCACGACATCCGGTTTTATTCCAGGAGAAGGAGAAAATGGTACGTATGTGTAACATGTACGAATAATATAATGTGTGTGAATCAACCCCTCACCCCCTACAAAAAAAAAACAAAAAAAAAACATTAGAATTCCCGAATAATAAATTTTAGTTGTGTTTGTATATTTTTTCCCTATACATACAGTACTACATACTATGTATCTATGTACACAATTGTACATAATATAAATATATAGAGAAGATCTTACCCATATATTATAATTTTATATGTTACATATATATGTACATATGTACATAAACATCTCAAGTATATAATACAACATATATGTATATAAGAACATTACTTGTACTAAAGCCTGTCATTATTGTTCACGGCTGTTTGTGTCACATTGTTCCCAAGTGAGGCAAACAACAGGAAATATGGTTAAGTTCTTGTGGGTCAGGAAGAAAAATGGGCAAACCAAGAAAATTGAGTTTAGTTTATGTGATAGAGGACACATGTGTTTCAATACATAGCACGTTGAAAGTTTCTTATATTTATTTTTTTTCTTTCTTTCTCCTCTCTCTCTTTTTAAATTGATTTTATTTTAAAAGCACTTTCAAATTAATCTTTAATACGTTTTCAATATATATATGTACTTCTTGTATATATAACAATAACTTAGGGAGTTAGGAAAAAAGTTGAAAATTGTCTTGCAATTTTTATTTTACAACAAAAAAAAAAGAATAAACAAAAATATTTACTTAGCATTACTTACCTATTGCTTAAAATAACGTAAACATGTTATGGTATCCTTTTCCTTAAAATATAAAGGTGCAGCATAATTAGTGCTAATTAATTTTTAATTTTTAATTTCTACAGGAATATTTATTTTTCAAGGTAGATAAGGGAAACTTGATTCTATACTTTATAAGATGTTTGTGAAAGACGATACCCCATTAACAACCATAACAATCATTCATGAATAAAGAATTAATTTTTAGTGTTTACTTAAAAAACAAAAATTACCTAAATTACCTAATTAGTCCAACATATTTTGTGAGGAAAAATTCCAAAAATCTAACTGACATATTTATTTCATATTTCCCCGGAATCCGAGAGAGAGAGAGAGGGCGATTTTAATGAGTTTGCAAAAATATCCTATAAGAACTATAGGTGCCTCCATATATTTGAATTAAGCTTTTTTTTCACCTGTCCACTATTTTCCTAAATCGTACTCTTCGATTTGTTATGCAATAGAAGATAGACCTGAAGTGACGGACTTAATATTTCAAATGAAACATGATTTTCAATAAATTTCCAAAACTATACGTATGTAAATAAATTGAAGAAAAAAAACCACTATTGGAGAGACGAACCCTTCAATCTACAGGTCTCTGTGGTATGCTAACAGCAGCAATGGACAAATTGTGTACGTGGTGTAACGTATAACTTACGTTGACGTCTAGACACGTAGACAATTGGGATGAATTTGGATGTAGACAATGGAAAGTATGACATAAATACTGGCAATTTATGTAGATAATAAATCTATGTAGAATAAGTAATATTAGGTACACCTTTTTGATTGACTTCAAATTGACTAAGAAACCTAAGAAATTCTTCGATTTTGTTTCTTATATTAAGTCTTCCAACTCCAATTTAATTTCTGATTTGAAAATTAAAAATAAAATTTTTTATATGGAGATACTCGATAATGCTAAGATACTCGATAATGCTCTACATCCCATTAGAGGATTATGATACTTATTAGACAACCTTATTAGTTTTTGTGTCGTCCGTAAGCACTAAATTCGAATAGTTTACATCATCGTAAATCTGATTATTTCACTCCCAACTCCCATAGTTATCAAGTTTCACTGATATGTAATTCCTAATTCGTTCTAAATTGTGAAAAAGAGACCAACTATTTTTAAGGTGGAATCCGAACTATCTGCTCCAGACCTAACAAATAACGATTTTTTTTAAAAAAACTTCTTAGGGAATATTTTCGGGGTCGGATTTGGAACCTGAAGCTAAAGTCTGCTTTAGATGAAAAATAATATGTTATATTAGGCCTTGTTCCTCCTTAAAGGATTTTTTTATTTATTTAGAAAAAACTCATTTTATTTTTGCTTCTTTGACCATCTCAATTATCTTCTTCCCTATTCGTAGATTTCTATACTTTCTTTTTAATATATAGACAAACTACACAAACACATGTCTAAACAAACTCAAATAATTTACGCAAGTATTTAGATATATGTAGAGATATAATGTTAGTCTAACTCTTCACTGTGTGACTTCTAGTGCGATATATCACTTGCCACGTAATTGCTTTTTTATCACCGTTTCATATACTCTCATGTAAAATAAAGTTCATATAACATTTACACACCAATTGTTCTTTGTTCTTAAGAAGCTTTAGCTGAAACACTTAAAGGCGAAAAGACGACAGCAAATTACTAACATTTGAAATCTACAATTAAGTAAGGCACATGAGTGTCATAGAACCGAATTTGGAAACAAAGTTTGAATTCTTTGTTCACACATATATTATATATGTGTGTGTGTGTGTGTGTGTGTGTGTGTGTGTATGAAAGTGTATATGCCACGAATACCCGGTACGACGGTAGGTACATATACCATATATGTACGTAAGTATGTATAAGTACATACCAAATGTACATACATAGGTAGAGAGCACAAAGTTAGAGTTGTATCAAGATAACTGGCAGTCACTCAGGTTACTATAGGAATTATATTATATTACGGGAATAACGAGTGTATATTACCTAACCTATAACGGGTGGAGGTACGCGTATGTAAGGTAATAGGGATTCTCATAATATTTATGCTAAGCGTAAACAACCCAGCATACTATAGAATATTTTAAGGGTTGAACAATTTATATTACGTGGAAAGAATGTAAAAGGCAATGAATAAACAGGCTTAAAAGGCAAGGTAATTAAAATACATTGTAGAGATTATGTAGTCTTCCTTTTGTTTTTGGGGGCTCCGACAAATTAGCTCAAATCAGATTGAAATATTTTTCGTACAAATTAGGCTTATTGTATTGCTGGGCCAAAAAAACCCCCCCGTAAAATGCCTAAACACAATAAATTGTTTTTTTTTCGAGATGGAGAAATTTTACTTTTCCTCTCTCTCTGCACACTTTATTCTTATACATACATATATATATATATATAAATATATTGTGTTGTTTGCAAATTTTTTTCAATTAACCTTTCTAATTACTTATCGTCTCCATTAACTCAACAATGAATTACAAGTGTTGCTTTGACCTATATTTTATGCATCAGCAAACAGAATAATTAAATGAATTTTCAATACAAATTATAAACGGTTGGGAAAATTTGTGATTTTCTTTATGTATCATTAGACTAATTTTTGATTTTCAACAGTGTCTCAAAAAGTTATGCAGTCTAATAAATAAAATATTTTTAATGAGTATATCATTACAACGTATTTTTTTGTAATTTACTCTTGTTGCACTTATGTTATTATAAAAAATATTCCCCCCTGATGATTACATGTATAAATCGCTCCTTTGGCTTCTTATTATGCGATTATTTAAAAATCCAACATATGTAGATATAAGGTAATTTAGTTATGGCTACAAGAAATATAATAACAGATTCAATGAAATCGGCAACACTTTTTTAACATTCTTATCATCTGAAGCGAATTCTTTGTATTCGAATTGTCGTAAATGAAGAAAATAAACGTCATAATATATGTATAGCTGTTCTTATATAATATGCTCTGCCCATCCAACAGTAGGTATCTAAAGAGAAAAATCTAAAATCTCATAAAATTAACATTTGAAAGGGCCCTTAGCGAATATTTAATTGAATATTTAATTAGCAGAAGACTGAAGAAGGTCAAGCCTTAAAGCTGATCCAAATATACGAGAAAGATAGGTTAATGTAAATAATAATACTGTTTATAGGTAGGTACTGTAATATCTATTGTATTTACTGTGTATTATTATATTCTATGCCTATGTAATCTTAAGGTACCTTAGTTTTATCAATGTCTAGGCATTTCTTATCGAAATTTTGTTTTAATTAACAAAATTCAACCTAAATATAATTTAAGAGATGGTGCGGTAACTTAAGCTTTACTAAATCAATTAAGGATTGAAATAATTTGTACTTAACAAATCATGCGGGTACCTATTTCCTTTCAACAATGTGAAATTCTTATATGTTAACTTAATTTCAAAATACTAAAATATATTGAAATATAGTTTTATTATATTAATACCAGAAAACTCCATTTCCCTCTAATGCAAGACCTAACTCTTCAAAATCGGGCTAGCTGTTTTGATGTTAAGATTTTTTTAAAGTGAAAATATTCCCAAACTAAATTTTATTAAATTTTTAGGTCTTCTATCTATGTATGTTCCTCAAAAATTAGCCATAACTTATCAAAATTGACCTGGCGGTTTTGAAGTTTTAATTTTTTGAAAAAAATCTTTCTTAACCCTACACTGCATGAATTTCTGTATTTCATTAAAATAATTATATTCTAATAGAAAAAGGCAAATTAAAACAGGGAAAATTAATAAAAAAAATCTAAAAACATCTGGGTGGGAAATAAGCACCTGTGATACATAAAATGTTATGGCCTTTATCTATTGAAGGGCACCTAGAACTTAACCCTATACTGTATTTCATTAAAAAAAATTATATTCTAATAGAAAAAGGCAAATTAAAACAGGGAAAATTAATTTAAAAAAAAATCTAAAAGCTTCTGGGTGGGAAATAAGCACCTGTGATACATAAAATATTATGCCCTTTATCTATTGAAGGGCACCTAAAAAAAATACAAAGACGACTCGTACAGTAGTTGAATTGTTGTTCTATTTCGAAGAACATAATAGGGAATGCGTTAAATTTTATTTGGCTAAAAATAATTATTCGTTGTACTAGATTTGACAGAAAATAAAAAGTGTATCACCAGTGATACGCCATGCAGTGTAGGGTTAAGCATTAACATAATTTGGGATAATGCCCAGTTATTAGACTGATTTTTAAGTCTAATCCAAAGTGCAATTGAAATTGTCTAATCCAAAGTGCTCCTTTGTCATTTCAATTGAGATAAATGTATAAAGAGGGATTTCTAATGAGCCCATCGATAGAGGCCTAAGAAATTTCGGGCGCTCTATTGCACCCGCCCTCTCCCACACTAACTAACTAACTAAGTGTAATCCAACCACCTGGTTTCAGATTCAAATTCTCATACCAAAGAAAAACAATTCGATCGGTACTTTTATGATATAGAATTTAATTAAAATCGACAGAAAAGGACCTTTTTTAAAAGCACAATTGCCTTTTATTTAAATATAATTGAATATGATAGATTGTTAATTTTAGTCCTCTTCCTCTTAGTCATTACCCTATCTATTTAAATAGTGTTTAAGTGTTAAGTAATAATGGAAATTTAATTTAAAAAAAAAAACCACGGTTGGTTCTATTCCCTGGTTGATATTTTAGATTATATCCAATAAATAATTTCTTGTTGTTCGAAAGATGGAAATCTACTCTTCCCTTAAACACTTTTAAGCGGAATCAAAATTACCATAATACAATTATTTACTGTGAAACTTCACATCGTAGCTAGATTTTTAAATGTATGCACTTGAAATGTATGCTAATAGAGTTTGGGTACAAAATCAAACTGATTCGTTCTACTTTCTCGCGTCTCTCGCTTACCCTATCCAATTTAAGGTTTACATACATACATATATACACATATATATAGTTTGAAATCATGGATCGTGTTATATTATGTAGGAATGTTAGTGCATTTATTGTTTGACTTTGATTAAGCATTACCCATTTAACATTTACATACATAATAAATATCTCTAGATATAAAACACCCAATATTGTTACGTTGATTGAAATTTTGTGAAAAAAAAACAGATCTAATTTTAAATTAAATTCAAGAATATACCTACGTGCCAACTAAATTACATAAATAAATAAAAACAATGTTTAGTAGAGAAGACTTCTTTTTTAAAGAATCGCACTGTCCGATTATAATTATAAATAGTTAAAAGCTTGCTTAGCATAATTTATTCATTTCGAACGGGGTTGGATATAGCGTAGAACGTACATTAAGTGAGAAAAGCACAGATTTAGTGTAAATTTTGGATCGTATAATTTTTTTCAGCAGAAATATTTTATTCAAAAATACTTTGTACAGTAAATATGCATCTTATTGTTTGGGGCGAAAAAATAAAACTAAAAGCTCATCATTTGGATGAAACTTAAAGTTTGATAATTAAACATTTTCCACAGCTAAATGTCAAAATGAACCGAGAAAATAAATTCATGAACATTAAATCCATTATGAAAAGTTTATAATTAGACCGACATTTTTGAATGTTCCAAGAGATAATTTTATTTTTAATTTCCTTCGTAAAATATATCACAGTAAGGAGAGAGAGAGGCTTCTAAGATAATAATTTTTGATTTTATCTTGTTGGCTGTCTAATTTGAAGTGAATGGTTCCACTTTGCTAATGGGTATTTGTTGTTGCTTCATCAACAGTTAAATGTGTGTTCTACATAAAATCTAGAAAAAAGTTACTTTGTCTACATTAAGGACTTTCTGGAATTTTCGGTACGATGGGTAAAATCCAGAACCGTAAAGAATTTATAATAATGGCTTTATGGTTTATGGGTTTAAAGAGGTAAAATGTGTGTGTATGTATACAAAGGTTACAGGGACGTTAGAGCCGAGCTAACAAAATTAGCAATTTATTCTAATAAGAATACTGATTAGTTTTGCATGCAAATTTATTGAGCCTGTAAAGGATGATATTGCTAAATAGGTAGTTAGATAAATGTATAGTTTAAATTAGGGACATTGAGTTATTACAGGGATATTAATTGACTAAAAATTTCTTGTAAAAACTATTCTCAAGTAAAATATTTCATTTTGCATCATTTTCCGTTTGGAGTAGAGATTATTTTTAGATTACTAATGTCAAATATACTAAATAATAATTAATGCTGACCGGTAAAAAATTATAGTCAGTTCCATATCTGTATAGCGATGAAGATCTAAAGTTGAAGTTTTAAATGAAAATAATATAAAATTGATTGTAGCGATTAAAGGGTTCGAAGTTTTCGGTTTATTAGAGAAATACATTTCTATATGACTTTGTCTTTATCCATTAATACAACAACAACAAACAAATATTGAAAATAAAAATTTTGTACACACAGTAATATTGAAGTCCCTCTTTCCCCCAATACTTTGTTTGATTTGCTCCAAAATCAACGGATATATCAAAAAATCTCCAAAATTTCTTAATTTGTTACCGTACGTTTATTGAAAAAGGATTCAATTAGCAGAATGTTCACCAAAATTATCTTTAAAGTTAATTTAACTATAAGGTTGTAAAAACCAAACAATTAACGAGTTTTCGTTAATTACCATTAAAAATGGAAATCACGTATTACTATACGTAAAATATTTATTTGTCTCTACACAAACCCATATATACAGCATCGCAACTGTCATTCATAGACTCAATTATCAAAACAGACGGGTTTTAATGAATAATACACGTGTATTAGCTAAGTAACTCATCTACAAATATCTAATATTGTAACCATTGTTGTGTTTAATAATTCAATCCATTCCTACATTATATTTGATATATGTATGTATGTATGTATATGTATAACTACGTGACTATATAATTTTGATTAAGAATTCTTTGTATTTTTCTCTCTCAACTATACATTTTCTCATCGTTTCTATTTCGTAATTTATTTTTGAACATTTTTCAGTTCCAATATTGTACATCGAAGCTGTACAAGGAACAACTGCACGTATGCCATGCAATGTAACACCACCTGCAGATGACGATAAAATAACTTTAGTTATCTGGTATAAAGATGGCCTTATATCACCTATTTATAGGTAAGATTTATATACAATTTAGTCAGATTTGGAACATATTTATTTTATGTTGAAAATTTTCATTTATTTTCCAGTCTTTTATATATATGTACAAAAATTTCCATTTAATTTTCAGTTTTGATACACGAAATTCACAAGTAGAAAAAGGATCACATTGGTCAGATCAAACAGCACTTAATGGCCGTGGATTCTTTCAAGCAAAAGCAAAACCGGCTATGTTTGCTATAGATGCAGTAAAAAGTTCCGATACCGGTCTCTATCGATGTCGTGTGGACTTTCAAAGAAATCCAACAAGAAACTCTAAAGTTAATCTAACTGTGATAAGTAAGTATAAAGTAAATATGTCAAAAACATTTCCCAGTTGTGTTTGATAGAGAAACAACTATTTTTAAAGAAATATTGGTGTCTCGGTGGTTGTGTGTTTGTCAGTAAATTAATTTTCAGTGTGTCACTTTTTTTTTTGTGGTCAGTATTGTTGACAGTTTACTGACAAATTGTTGTCAGTGCAGACTAACAGAAGTTTTCACAACACTGATTAGTTATTGACGTGCAAGGAAGCACATTTTAAACTAGGGATAGTTCTAAAGCTTAAATATCTTATTTAATTTCAATTCATCGATTCATTCCTTATTATCCCTTACAAGAGTATTATTACTCTTAGACCTGGAGATAGGGGGGGGGGAATACTTTATTTTGAAAATATTTGTTTACGAATTATAACAAATTTGTTTTGTTGCTAAAAAAAATCATTACAATAAATTATGCAAAGGATATTTTACCTCTATATTTACCAATCCAATCATCCATCGTGTCATAAAGATAGTCCTGAAATTTCTGTATCTTTTATTTAATTTAAAATTATGTATGAGAGTGCGAATGTCCAGGAACTGTCATATATAGTTAGAAAGTATGAATGTGTAAATCTAGACTCCCTGGCATTACTGTGGGTGGCCATTTTGACAACTCTACCAACATTTTGTAACTATAAGATAGCAGTCGATTTTGAGTTTTGTGAGTGATCAGTTGAAATACTAAATAATTTTAAATTTTAAAATGCAAATAGTAAATATGCAAATAGTAAACATAAATAGTAAACATAAGTTGTTGATAAATGTGTTTATTATGTCTTGATTGGTTAGTAGTGACGGAGGAGAGATAATAGTGATAGTGTTAAAAAATTCTCTTCCTGTAATATTATTCAGAAGAAGAAACACAAAATTCTGTGAATAGACCAATAATTTGTATTTGGGAAGGGGGCCTGTTCAACGCTATTATTTCTGGTAAAGTTATACCTACATGGCTACATGTATATGAATGTAAGGTATTGTATACTTAAAACAATAAATACGCAAAATTAAAATCGCTGACCAACATTTTAAAATTGGCAAAGAATTTTATTGCACTGACCTACTTAATGCTCAATACCTATATAGTTATAAGAAAGCTCTGGTAATAAAACGGGATGCCAAATTCAACGAAATTATTACAGTTCACTGAATTTTCTACATTTTTTTTTGTTTTTTTTTTTTTTTGTTTCTTTTGAGAAAATTTGTATATAAATTCTTATAAATAAATATATGCTAGATTGTTAGGGGAATTATAGAGATAAATAGTCTATAGTTAAATTATGCACCAACCTATATATGTATATGCATTAAGCTATTGTACACTGACTTGATTATTAGTTGATGGTCTACATCTATATATTAACTAGTTATACACAATTTGAGAACAAATAAGGCTTAACTAAAAGCTAAAACCACAGCGGACCAAATCGACAAACCGTCTCTACTTATATAT
>JANSTT010018741.1:0-13068 GCA_026745375.1 Platyura marginata | reverse complement strand
AATTTGATTGGATACGAATTACTCTACATTCGACCAGAGTGTATTCAATTTTTCAATAATTTAGAAACATTGATTTTAGATCAAACCGGATCAACGTGGAATGATTTCTTATTGAATATGTGGAGTGATTTTATTAAATCTATTAGTAAATTAGGTATTTTAAAGACGCTAACGAATTTTCCGCCATTGACCAATTCAACATTTTATTTTCTCTTTAAAAATTTCATTGAATTAATAAACGAAATAATTGCCCAAACCGAATTGTCTCTAGACGAATTACTTATAAATAGATTTAATATGTTCTATATAGCCGATGGGATAAATTGGAAACATTTTTCCACCATCAATTTCGTAACAGAATGTGAATATCAAATAATTTTCAAATTGATGCAACATTTTCGGCCAGGAATACGTCCAGCACCGATTGCATTTAAATTTTTCTTTGAAAATGATGACAATCCAATCGGATCAACGATCAAAAATAATCTGGCCAATTTATCCGAAGAACATATGACTTGGTTATATATACTTGATCATACAATGTCGAAAATTCTATTGCAAATGCCATCAAATGCAACCGCACAATATGCCAAATTATTCGATTCACTGTTGACGTCATTTTTAAAATTTACCGAACAAAATAAAAATCGTTCCGAATCACTTCGTGTGACCGTCAATAATATTCTATCATTTGTCACCCAAGTCTCACCATATATTACCAACGAAACGGAATTGTCCAGCAGTCATGCGGGCATTCTATCCAAACAAATGGAATTTGTATCATACTCAATGGCCAATGATGATAATCAATTTTTGAATATTATGGAAACGTATTTGACATACTGGAAAAATCTCAATAATGTCATTGGACGTGTGTCGAATTTGTATCCGGCCGATATATTTGTAGGGTACACCGATGTTATTTGTGATTTGGTACGTACAATTATGTCGAAAACGGTAAATGCTCTGATTGAAAATAAAATGGCCACCGATGTTTTGCTAATATTTATGCGAGCATTTAATGAGTTTGTCGATGATCTTGGTGAAATTGAATTTAAATGGTATGTTAAGGAAAATCCCCACTTTGATCGAACAATGTTGCAGTTGGTCGATAATAAATTGGCAACCGGTGAACAAAAGACATTTATCGTTCGAGATGTTGTGGAATTTGCAAAATATTTGATTGCAAACAATTTACCATTGCCAACGAATTATCTAACCAAAACGTTAATCTGTTTGTTGGAAATTGTTAAAAGTTCATTTGGCAAAGAACATTGGGCAAACGGAAATGAAATTGATTTTTCGACACGTGTCACAATTGCCAGTGCCCTACTGTTGGCTATTCGTAGTTCATTTTTGTATTTAAAAGAATTACCCGATTATAGTGATTTTGAATTATTCTTTGATGAAAGTACAATGTCATTTCGGAATGTTATCGAAAAAAGTCAATCGAAAAATGATTTCGATAATCGTCTGTTGATTATTAAGGAATCATTTTGGTATATACGAAAACAGGATGAAATTGGTATTGAAGAGGCGATATCGTTATGCGAACAAATTAATGATAACTTTATCGGAGAGATTTTCCATAAATTGTTCATTGATTATTTAACAGAATTTAATAATAATGTCAAAAACTACTATACCGACAATTCGATTAAGGCAATTGTAACAAATGTTAAGACAATTGTTGAACAGTCAAAAATCGATTATCCCACCGCCGAACATTCCGAAATTGAAAAATGGTCTCCATCATTCAAACGAAATGTAATACCAAAAATTCTAGCCGGTCTATCGGCCGTATGGTCCATTATCCAATCAAAGGATATGGTCAATGAGAAGATAAGTATTAAACCGCATTGCATTCAAATTATCTGTGTTTTACGGTTACTTAGTGCCGATACAGATACAAATGGTGTTAATAATCATTTAGCTCAAGTACTAACCGGTCAAGGTAAATCATTAGTACTTGCCCTATTGTCCGCTGTATTATCATTGAACGGATACGATGTACATGTATTGTGCTACAGTGAATACCTATCAAAGCGAGACAAAGATGATTTTGAGAAGTTTTTCAATCAATTCGATCTCTCGGCCAAAATCACATACGGAACATTCGATTGTATAGCTAATAAGTTTTTGAGCATCAATCAAAATGGTCAGGTAAAGGGAATAAGAAAATTGATAAGCGATCAAATTATGCTAAACGGATCCGCAGAAGAATGTTCCAGTACCGGTCAACTGATGACCTTAACTAAAAACACCATTCTACTTATAGATGAGGTTGATGTATTTTTTACAGATCAATTTTATGGAAATACTTATGAACCGGCCACCCATCTTCATATGTACAGTGTTGGTGAGATTCAAAAGGAAATATGGCGAATCGTACAAACAGATAAAAATAAAACGAATTGCGAAATATTAACGTTAATTGTGAAATTTGTAGATGAAATTGCTGGTCGACGGGAAGACGTTCAATTTACCGCATTCCTGGATAGAACGGAGCCATATAAACTTTTTGGTAAAATTGTCACAAATAATGGTATTCTTCGGGATTGTCTCAAAGAAATGATAGAAAATGCTCGGTGTGTTGCATCCGATTTCTCTAGTTCCAAATATCGTTTAGATGAACATCAAAATATTGTCTATCAAGATGAAAATGGTGTCAACACATCGACCGTGTACGATTCGTATTTTAATGTTTTTAATTATTTTCGTTTGAAAGTGGCAAATTTTAAAAATCCAAAATTTCGAAATTTTGGCTATCTCGATATATCATTTGGCAGTATGTCCTATGCTAAATTACCAAATGAATATCCATTGATATTGGGTGTAAGTGGTACACTGACCAATCTAACCGAAATCGAAGATTATACCGTAAAAGAAATGTATCAGATCAATAAGCGGTCAGTGATGCCATCGTTTTTTGGTCATTCAAATGTTAAATTCGATAAAACAGCAGACTTGTCTGTTGAGGAGACGGAACTTGGTTGGATAAAAAGAATCTTTAACCGTGCAAATGAGCAAATCAATTTAAATCGGGCTGTATTAATATTTTTTGAAAATGAAAAGGGAATTGATTTATTTATCCGTAATCATGGTCGTGATGTGGCATTTTTGAATAGTTTAACAGTAAATACAAACAATAAAGAGAGATACATAAATGAATCGGGTGTTAAAAAAACGGTGACATTAATTACGCGTGGTATGGGCCGTGGAACGGATTTTAAAAGTAGCGTCTCAGTGGAGAAAAATGGTGGCACACATGTTGTGCAAGCATTTTTTTCGATCGATGAAAAGGAGGAAGTTCAAATACGTGGCCGAACCGCGCGAAAAGACAATAAAGGCAGTTATGAATTGATTCTGTGCAAAAAACATTTAACTCATTTGGGATTTGATGGTTGTTATGATTATGAATCGTTAAATAATTTTAGAAAGAAAGAATCAAAAGTACGGGATAGTAATAAATTTCAGAGAATCAAAAAAGCCGACAAGGAACACAATGAAACAATGGATTTATTGAAAAGTTTCTTATAATTTGTTCATTTTTATTTGCATTGTTAATACTTTTAATTACATAATGCATGCGCATAATCAGTATTTAATTGTAGAAATGTTAATTTATTTTTATTCTAAAAGTTAGTAATAAATAATATTTGTTACTTTTTAAAAATTATAACTTTGGTACAGATTTTGTAACGCCCCTTAATACTTCATCGTAGACATTTTTTTCAATCATTGTCTTTCTCGTGAAATTTTAAGTCGAAATATGCATGTCCGTCCGTCCGTTCGTCTGTCCGCGATCAGGATTTCGGCTAAACAGCTGAAGCTAGAAAGCTGAAGTTTTGACAGTTTATTATGTAGTTCTAGAGTAAGATCTCTATTGTTTTTGGAGTAAATCGGATAAAAAATAGGGGAGGCTGTGGTACAGTGTTCACCCAATTTTGACTATTAATTATTCGGAAGGTAGTCGAAATATAGAAAAAATGAATATGACAAAAATGATAGAGAATACAAAAATGACGATTTCATTCATATATCAAAAAGTTTCACGATCTACCGTTATGGCGCTGCGACCGATTTAGTTATTTATATTCAATTTAACATAATATATATTTGTTGTACAGACAAAATAGACACGAACAAAGTTGTAGACAAGTCACTTACAATAATTTCTCACAAAATTAGTCTCCAACGAATTTGTTTGTAAAATTCCCACCAATTCTTATTCGGACGGTAGCATAAAAATATGTGTGCTGGTACGGACAAATCTCTTCCACAAATTTGACACAACCATAAGATTCCGAAGATACTTAATATGTAGAAATTCATACACAAAAAAAAAACTACTAGACTGATCCCCGACAATAATATTCAAATTTTCCAATGAACCACAGCCACATCATTATTAAGGCTTAACCGCCATAAAGTGACCTCGTATGTAAATGATTATGAGGTAATTTTGGACTTTACTTTTGTTTATTTCTAAAACAAAATTCTAATCTAATGTTGTGATCAAATCACGCAATTATTCTTGAAAATATGCTTGGATTTACATTAATTCATTTTGGGTTTTTTTTTGTATGTTGGGTTGATTGAAAACGTCACAGACTTATTCAATTCAGTTGACCTTTTTTTGAACAAGTAGACAGAATCCATTGATTTGATTTTCTACAAAACGCCTATGTGGCTAATGAGCAAAAATTAGAAAAAAACACAAACCTAAAGATCCTCTAAATATTTCGTTTTCGCCAAATTCTACTTTCAACTACAATCGAACCATTCTAGTCTAGTAGCATATTGTATGTACTGTACATTCATCCCTCGATTTGCATGGTAGATACGTTCCATCACAAATTCGTATAAATCGAAACCGTGCAAAACGAGACGCAACATTGCAATGAGTGCGTTCAATATAAAATAACTGAAATAAAAGATTTTTTTTTTAATTTACAAATCGTGTAAAACTGAAACCGTGTATAAATCAAGTATCGACAAATCGAGGAACGGTTGGTATATTGTTGTTTCAGATAATTTTGCTGGTGTTCTTCTTTACATACTTCAAAAAAGTAAAAATACGTCACTCCGATATCTCTAAGTAGATGAGCTCGAGTATTTGATATAATTACGCCTATCAGAACACTGCGAAAAAATTGATTTCCAATGAATTGGGTTTCTCTATGAATTGAATATGACAGAGTGTCAATACTATTTTAAACTGTACTGTACTGAAGGGTTTCAAATTGTACATATTCTTGAATTATTATCTTTGATGTTAAAAAAAAATTCTTCAACGGATCATATAAAAACATCTTTAATGAATCTTGGTATTTATGGAGATTGTCGATAATTGCAACATGTTGCAACCTAGCTAAATATAAAGTAAGTAAAACATTTAATAAATTAATTAGTAATAATAGTTGGAAAAATAATTTTTTTTTTTTTTTAAATATCGTAGGGCTCAAAATGGTCACCCATAGACAAATATTCTTTATCGTAATCAGATTGAAATCTACATCAGCAATGCTGCAAACGATCTGAAATGATAGTTCATCAACGATGCAGTATTTAATCACATGTAAGTAATTAGGTTAGTTAACAAAAAAAAAAAATGAACATGAAAATTCTTTAATTTTGCAAATGATGGTTTATGCCATAAATCATGCCAATAATCTGATTTAAGAGGCGCACCCCATCAATTTTCTTTTCTTTTTAAATTTTTCGATATTATATGCTTTAATCATGTAAATAGTTGAAGAGAAGAGTGTGGTGGTGATGGTGGTGGTGGTGTGTTGTATTTTGTATCAATTTTTTCTACGCTCAGTCAATTATATGGCATCATTGAAGACGTTCGGAAAAAGAAGTCGATACGATCTTTGGCAAATGAGTGCGGCCAATAGTCGAAATCGGGGAAAACCGGTGATAAAGCCATTTGTACGAAAATCGACCAAAAATATTAATGTTGTCGACCGAAATCAATGCGGTGCAATGTGGAACAAAAGTGCGAAATGTATTGTTTGCGTGAGTAACATTACTATTTCAATAAAAATGTGTATTTGTATTTGTATTATTAAGTATTTCTCAACGAAATTACCGAAATATGGAAGGAAAACATAAAAATAATTTTATCGTAAAAAAATGATTTAATTTCTCATTATTTTTTTTTTTTTTTTTTTTGGTATAATTAATAAATAAGTATGCTTTGAAAATAATCACAGTGAAATCACAATAAAGTATAGGCTAAGAGAAAAATTGTGCTTGGAAAATTTTCGTTTATAGACCGTTGAAAAGAATACATATTTTAAATAATGTGTCAGGTAACATTTTGCCAGAGTAGAAATAAGTAGGAATGTACCTACTAGAATTTTGAGTAACTAAACTAAGGCGTAGATTATTTTCAAAGATTTCTGAAGAATTGTTTCAAACCAGTAAAGAAGGAAAAAATTGGCTACGCCGATTTTAATATACCCGTATGAGTACTTGTTTATTATTTACATCTTTGTCCCTGTCTATTTTGTCTGTACCTACAATAAATATACTTAATTGGGTAAATTGAATACAAAAATGACATAAAATTGATTGCAGCGCCATAATGGTATTTTGTGGAACTTTTTAGTCTATGAATGAAATCTTCATTTTTTTATTCTCTATCATTTTCGTCATATTAATTTTTTTCTAAACCCTAGAAATTCAATAAAATTGATTGCAGCGCCATAACGCTAGGTCGTACAACTTTTTGGTCTATGAAAGAAATCTTCATTTTTGTATTCTCTATAATTGTTGTCATGTTCATTTTTTCTACATTTCGACTACCTATCAAGCAAATGAATGGTTTATATAAAAATTAGGTGAACCACAGCCTCCTCTATTTTTTGTCCGATTTTTTCAAAAACAATAGAGATCTTATTCTATGACTACATAATAAACTTTCGACATTGAAAGGGGGACGCATTTTATGGCAAAAAAAAAACATTTGCTCTTCGACTTTTTTAATTTCCGGTCGTCTTCACCTGTTTCAAGAGCCCCTAAAACTATGCAATTTGCATTTTTTTTCATATAAACTGGTTTCTCGCCTTTATTTTACATTTTAGAGAAAAATGTTGAAGAAAGTTGTAGATCTGAAAAAATTACATGAGTTATTCAACTTATTAATAGGGTGGACCGTTACCAAGATATTTCACTTTTTCCAAGATCATCCCTTGAGTAGATAGTAGTTCGTTTTTAAAATTTGTATTCCATAAAATTCTTAGGGGGCACATTTTTTTTCTTTTTTTATCACAGAAATTTGTTCTATGAGTTTTTGATTTTTGACAATTTTTTTAAGAAATTCTAAAAAAAAAATACTTTGCATAAGTTTAAGGGCTTTAGGGCAGAAGATGGACAAAAATCAAAAAGTCGTAGAACAAATGTTTTTCGTGATAAAAAAACACAAAAAATGTGCCTCATTAGAACCAGTATTTACTCAAGGGATGATCTCGGAAAAAGTGAAATATTTTAAAAAATTATAAAAATTAACCACAACCGAACAATTACCAAAATGTTTGCACAAAGATTTTTTTTTTTAGCAAACGTCACGAGACGGTTGGGGTTAAATTAATAGAAAAATGTGTATAGGGGAAACTGTGTCAATAATGAAACAGGATCATTATCTTGCGGTCCTTTTTTAGGCAGTTTTTATGGAGTTCTTTCTAGATAATGCATTTAAGAAGCGTATATAGACCTTATATAGAACTGAAAGACAATAAACTGGAAGACTAGAACAACACTAAGGTTCTATAAGTCACGGAACTTTTTTCTTTAAAATATTTTTCTTGAATTCCAAGTTCTTTAAATCTCTTACTGGAGTGCTTTTACTATTAATTTAGGTTTTTTTTGTTGGTCCAATGAAAAGGTCTTATCAATTTCGCAATATTTTTTTTAAATAATAGAAAGTTCCAGCTTTTGTCAAGTTTCTTCTATAAAAAAAGTGTTTTATTGTTGGCCCCTCCCCCAAACGCCACAATTTTTTGTATTAGAAAATAATATTTTATGATTAATAAGAGCTCGTCTTCAATGGTTATTATATCTAAAAGCCTTTCAATTGGGGATGTCTTAATAAAATCATACAAAATACGTTCAATGTCCTCTCAAATCTCTCTCTCCTTCTCTGTTAGCTACGAACTTCATTCGTATCCGAACAAAAGTTAAAATCATAGAAAATGGATGCATCGTAGAAATTTTGACTTTTGGCCTTTTGTGCCATTAGTCAAGTTAAAGTTTGTTTAACATTTTGTTAGATTTTAGGATAGAGCCCTTATTGTATTTGGGAGACGACAGTAGGATATTCCTATACATTTAATATTTTAATTTTGGCGATGTCCTATACCTTTAGGATATAACGAAATCGATCAAATAGGTTATAAGTACAATGAAGAAAAATTTTATATATTTCTTAACACTAAACATACCAAAGTGGTCAAATGACCCCTTTTTACAACCACATTTTTTAATTCAATTTTTTCTCTTTTCCTCGACTTACTTTACGACTATTTCTTTAATACTTCTTTCGTTTTTGCTGATAATCTTATGTATGTATTCCACAGTTATCTATCGTGAGCGGTCTATTTAACCGCTTTTGGTAAAAAAATTTATATAAAAAATGTCTGTACGTTTAGTGTTAAGTGTAAAAATTTAGAATTTTCCTCGCCCTTAACGTTTCTTTCCATATTGCATCAAATTTTTCTATTATTTTTTTTTGTTTTGTTCAAACCGACACTGGTTTTTCATGCATGATCAACTTATAAACAACCATATTAAAATCACGGCTGAACCTGAACCTGAATTTAAAAATTATTTATATTATTTTACCTATGTAATTTAGACCGTAAAAATGGTTATCAATTTGGATCTATCAAAAAAAAAAAAAAAAAAAAATATTAAAATATGAACGGAAAATATATGGAATTAATAAAAATATAGGTCGACTAGCGTAGAAAATGTTGCATGTATTTTAGCTTCTTGTAGTGCTTCACTATGTATATATAAAAAAAAGGAAGTTTTCCTAAAGAAATTTACCAACCAAATCACCAAGCGATATGAATTTTTATAGAAAACGTTGAGGTAATTATGTAGATTTTGTTGTTGTTGTTGTTGTTGTTTACTACTATTCCATTCTCTTTCGTCTGGCACCCTTTTTCATTCAGCACTGGTGCATTTTATATGGGGGTGGTTTTTTTTTCCACTTTGTACATCATACATTTGTAGAAGCCCAAAGTATTTACCATTCGTTTTGTTAATTGCACCAACTAACAACAAAAAAACTAATTAAATTTGCTGTTTTATGAATGTTGTTATGACATTTTTTTTTTTTTTTATTTAACAAAAATTGCTATTTTCTCATTAAAAAATTATGTTTCAACTTATTTACATGAAATGAAAATTTTTCATTTTCTTGTCTGATATAATATGGTTGAGTGTTGAGGAGGTATATTTCCCTTGTTCGTATACATGTTGTTAGGTATGTGTATGTAACTATTCTAAGAGAAAAACAATTGGCCTAATTATTCCTTATTTTTTCATAATTACCTATGTATTGGGATTAGAATTAATTTTTGCATATTTTTGTATAATGGGAAAAAAGTATAAAAATATATTTTTATGTTTTATTTATTAGCATACTAATTAGTGCTGGCATATAAAAACGCCTTGACAAATTAATTTTTAAAGTAAAAAACGGAAGAATAAAATCTGATATGTTTTAGAATAAAGGTTGCCGGGTGTGCTTCCGTCATATTAGAATTGTGAGAAAATGGATAAAGATTTTTTTTGTTTTTACCTACAATTTTTTTAACATTTTATAATAATTATTTACATATTGGTGGGTCTCCTACCAAGGCTAATGGTTGTAAGATGCCCAAATGCGTTCGTTTTGTTCGTTTTAAAGAGATGGCAACATACAAGTAGTCCGTGTGCGAATATAGCCGATTATACTGTTTGCCCATACCTGTTTTAGGGTGTCTCTTTGGTTTTCTCCTTGACTAAAATAAGAATGTAGCCGCCTGAACCCTTACACCGGGCCAGTGATTGGGGCGTGGAAAAACATCTAAAATATCCGGGATTCACGGAACGACCGCAGCGACCTTTTGAGCGGAGGGTGTCCCTTTCCGGGATTCGATAGGGAGGATATTGGGAGATTGCCGCCGAAATTTTTTTTTTTTTGAAATTTTGTGGCACGTCCACGTTTGGGCGCTCGCAGTATCCTTCGTTCTACATTTTCTTTCACTTAATTTTCTTTTTAAATTCTAATTTTCTTTTTTTTTATTCCACTTCCAAAAACAAAATCTCGTACGTCTTTTTTCTTTCTTACCGGTCACTTCTCTATCTTTTCATCTTTTTTTTTTTTTTTCTTCTTCCGCCCGTCTGTCACGCCGGTGGCCTGAAAAGTAACTATTAGGATGTGGGATTTAGGTGGAATTATAGGCGATCGGGTGAATTTATATGTAGAAAAAAAAAATATTTATCAAAAAAAAAACAGTTAGTTGTAGGTGAGACAGATCGCGTCGCCTTTTCTTCCTTTTTTTAAATTTTTTTTAGACTATTTAGAAGTCAAGGGAAGACCAAAGTTCTTATATGGTGGGTCGAACATAGTATCTATTAATATACTCGTAATACAAGAAAAACAATATTTTCTAACTTTTTTGTGTGGACAAAACACGCAAAAAAATATGGGAGGGGGTCAAAGGGAGGGCCATTTACAATATGAATTAGCTCGTGCACCTAGTGCACTCACTAGGTAAAATTTGCTTTCAAAAACTAAATAATTAAAGGGGAAGCCTGTGGAAGGGGGCGGAAATTATTTTAAGGTAAATTTTACAAAACATTGAATCTTTCATATAAAATTATATATTTTTTCAGAAATTTTGTCAATCCACATTTCAAAAATTTGCCAAAAAAATTGTAATAAAATTAATTCCAAAAAATCATTAACTACTATTAAAAATAAAATAGAGCCTTTAGCCCAAATGATTTTGTAATTATTTACATACATGGGGACATACAAACCCATTTGGTTGGCGGACCCTTTTCAAATAAGTCACGGGCCGTCTGTTATTAAAAATTAATAAGGAAATCATTGCACAGCTAAACCTTTTTTAAAAATTTTAAGGGGGAAAAAACTGGCCTAACCTAAAGTGGTAATGAATAATGAATAATGACTACATGACATATAAAAACCTTTTTGGATGATGATCCTTTTTACAAACTTCAAAACGTCAGCAGTGAGAGTGAGGAGGCACGAGCGACGGTTTTGCTAGAACAAGAGTTAGTGCCGACTAATCCATCCCTACTGTGATTCTACAATGTGATTGTAGGTTCGATGTGATTGTAGGTTCGCAATTCTAAATGTGATCGTAGGTTCCGAGATATAATTTCAATTTCGATTCAAATACGGTCTCTTTCCTCATATGATGATAACGACCTAATAGGAGTAATAGGAAGACATCAAGAGGGGGTGGGGGGTAATGGTGGAAAATTTTGATTATACACAAATTATGGATAAATTAAAAATACGCCTACATATGTTGCGTGACTGATGACTGGTTTGCTACATTGCCAAATAATTTGACGTCTAACATGTCTGACAATCAATATAATAATTTTTAGTTCGTAATTAATGCGACCCTATTATTATAATAAGAAAATATAATTAATTACTCAAGTGAAAAGACTTTATTATAATGCCTTTTCTCTCTAAAAGCATATAAAATGGAAATTTTTGTTATTGACTTTCCGATTTTTTCTTTTTTTTTTTTTCTTTTCTTTTTTCTTTAGAAGTTCAGGCACATAATATTAAGGCGATCAATAATTCGCCTTATAAATATTGTGTGACTTAATTTACCGCCTATACATATGATTAGAAAGCAATATAATGTTCAATGTCACATAGGCTTTTCATATATGTAGGTATAAATAAAATAATAAAAAAAATTATTTAATTTGACATCATGATCATGACTAAGGGTTGAAAATTGAAAAAGGCGGAGCAATTGTTCATTGGCCATTTGAACAATTGGCTGTATGTACAATTGTATTGGGAATTTTTTTTTTTCATATACACAACACATACAGGAAGATGCGCCCTATTGTCGTATATTTTAAAAGGGGATTCTATGGAAACAGTTAATTTGTTATTTATGCACGAATAAATTATTTGTCCTTTAAATTTGGTTTTTTTTTTATCTATGTGTCTATTCTATATCCCGACATAATATTTAATAATAGGAGAGGGTAGATATATAGATATAATAGATGTAATAATAGGAGAGGGTAGATATTAGAATATGACAATTTCGAAAATATGGGAGTGGCGAAATATTTAAATTTGAATTTCAAACGTAGAGTTTGTCTGAATCTGTAAAGATTAACTGAACTCAATCTTTGTTTTTCCCTCTTGGTCAGTAGAACGTTTGTTAAAGAGCCTTGTGTTCATGATAGTTGAAAATGAAATGTACGGCGAAATATTGTAGTTGTCGTATCTCTTTTTTCGTATTTTCTCCTCGAATTGGAAGTTTTGCAACAACAAAATGCAATACAAATTTTGGTCACTCGGTTCGATCGCTTGCTCGCTCGTTCACACGATAACTCAAAAACGCGATGAGCTAGAAGTTTGATTTTTTTTATTTGTTAAAAGATGTCTGTGGCGTTTGGTATTGTAAATGGGCAAAATCCGCTCACCCCTTCGACCCCTTCCCATACAAATTTTTTGTAACATTAACCCTAATAGGGCCGACCATACTAAATTACTATAAAATACCCCATTTTTTCACAATTCTTATATGAAATTAAAAAAGGGGAGAAGGCAATGGTGAAGGAAGAGTAGGGTGGGGTAGTTTAGTATGGAAGCCGTATTAGCTTTACTTGCAAACTTACAGTTTATTATGTAGTCCTAGAGTAAGATCCCTATAGTTTTTGGAAATCGAACAAAAAATAGGGGAGGCTGTGGTACAGTATTCACCTAATTTTTATATAAACCATTCATTTACTCGAAAGGTAGTTGAAATGTAGAAAAAATGAATATGACAACAATTA
>JANSTT010018740.1:0-13069 GCA_026745375.1 Platyura marginata | reverse complement strand
GTATAAAAATGACGTAAGTTTTTTTTAAAAATAGTCTCATAATGATGGGATCAATAATTCTCACGCTTCGCCACTGGCGCTGTAGGCTATTGACCTGTAATGCCCTCTGGCTCCAAGGCACATCACATGTACTTATATATGTATATATGTATATTAGCAAAAATCAATTTTAAATTAAAAAACAACACTAATTTTTTTTTGGTTTGAGTTTACTTTATTATGAATTTATTGAATATACTTAAAATTAATTCGTAAGGACTAGGATAGGAACACGTGTATATATATTTAGTTGGTACCTTTATGTTACGTTTTGTCCTTTTAATCTTTTCTTTTCCAAACGTCCTTAGATAATTGTTGCGTTCTTAAGTTATATGTTTCTCCAAAATCCACTTATATTTCCTTTTTCTCTTCCTTCAGTATTTTTATCGTTCGTCACCTTTATATGTATATAATATATGTATATTATTTTCAACAGCTGTTTTATGTTTTTTTCCGTCTTTACGCTTTAAGCGCTAGCGAAAGTCTCTCCTCTAATTTTTCTAGTTATTTCTCTTCACCAGTTCCAATCCCCCACTCTTCTGTAGAACGTAACTACAGGGATGTATTTAGAGAGGACAGGATAGAACGAGGATAATTACACATAAACTTAAATTAATAACAATAAAATGTGAACGTATAGTTTAAGAATATGGAACAAGCCAAAGGGGTCGTTACAGACCCTTCACCACTGAGACCTAAAAGACCTATTGTAGGTGCCCCTGCTGATATTTAAATGTCCTCTTTTAGCGAGGTGTTATTTATGAATTGTAACACCCGAGAGGGGCTGTTCTGTCGGATGTCGTTTGGAGTCAGAATGTAGCCTCCTAGGTGGCGAAGCCTTTTATGGGCCAAGACCGGACAGTTGCAGAGTATGTGTTCCGCTGTTTCGTCCTCTTCGAGACAGAAGCGGCATGAAGGGTCAGGTGTTCGGCCGATTTTGTGGAGATGATATCTCAATTTGGCAGTGACCTGTAGATAGTTCAGTGTATATTTTAAGGCTGTTTTTATGAAGCCTAAGCAGCTTATCAGCTCTTTATTGTGAATGCGAATTTCGCCCTCTTCCCAGTCCATTGATGCCCTTCTGATTGTTCCTTTGAACAATCCACAGAATGGTTCTGGACCGGTGAAAGTGGATGCAGCGCCTTCTTTTGCGAGGGCGTCTGCGGTTTTATTTCCCGCGATGCCTTCGTGTCCTGGCACCCAAAGAAGAGTTACCTTGTTGGTGCTTCCCAGGTTTATCAGTTTAGTCAGACAGTCCCATACAAGCTTGGATTGGACCTTACAGGAGTACATGGCTTGGAGCGCTGCCTGGCTATCTGATAATATATATATTCTTTTGTTCTGGTAGTGTCTATCCAGGTTTTCTTGAACGCATGTTTCAATGGCGATGATTTCCGATTGAAACACAGTTGGATTTTTACCTAAGGCTGACCAGGACCTTAGATTTGGCCCGTATACGCCTATACCAACACCGTTCTCGGTTTTTGAGCCGTCTGTATACCAGATAAGCTCGCCTCTTTCAAATTTAGGGCCTCCGACTGTCCATGTCTCCTTTTCAGTGAGGATGACTTTGAAGGTCTTTTTGAAATTGTATTTCGGTAATGTCCAGTCAGATACCATGCCGAAAACCTGTTCACCTTTCAATTCGTTTAGAATTTCCAGATGACCCTTAAGATGTTTCGGTAAAATGGATTTTGTCGCTTTAATATATCGCACATCGGCAATAACAGTGACACATTGGGAAAAATTACTTTTTTGAGGAAATGACAATTGAAAGATTTGTAAGATACAGTAAAACCATGACTAACTTTATCTACGAGTGTTTTGCGAGACGGGACAAATTTTAACTTGATAAACGAGCGTACTCTTGCAATACGAGCAGTAGTACGTATACGTAGTGGTGGCCGTTGGTCCGGACTGCACTCTCTCCCAATTTATCAATAAATATAATAATATCAAATCTTAAAGATCTTCATTATGTCAAAAATATTCTTGTCTATTACAAAAGCAATAATTTTCTCTCCAAAAGCTACTTCAAAAAATATTCGTTTCAATATATGAGCGCTTTGGATTACGAACGTGTTTCCGAAACGAATTATCAACGTTTTACTGTATTTTTTATAGAATTACAATTTCTAAAAGAATTATCTGTAAAATTGAAAAATGTTTGTAACCAAGCCTCTTGCAGTCTGAACGAAACAGAATACATCCAGTTTCGAAAATATGTACACATAAATATACAAAATATAATTTAACACCAGGTCCAGGTACCTCTACCACCTATATCAGAATAAAATGGTATATTTTCCAAAAATTTTGTTGAATATGTAAATTTATGTGATATAATTATAATAATAAATATACGCCCCCGATATTTTTATTTAAAATATTCCAAAAATATTGTATTTGAATTAATACATAAAATTATTCCTATAAGTAAGCGGGTCAAGAACCATCAGAGGGACAAGTTTCAAATAAGTTTGTAGTGTCTGGTCTCTTGCGTGTATCTAAATTATATAGAAATATTTATTTCGAATGCAATTTTGGACAATTTCTTCATTAAGAAAAAAAAACGAAAACAAATTTGCCTGTCTGCATAATAAAACATCATCCAAACTAATGGTTTTTCTGTTTGGTATAGCCAAGATTCTAATTCGTGTAGGCGGTAGAAAGGTAGGTATAGCAGTAGTAAATTTAAAAAAGTGATAATATATTAATAGGCCTACAGTAATTATTGGATTCAGCGAACATACATTGGATTCAGCAAACAAACAAAACACGTTCTAATAACTATGGTGACAAGCTATGACAAGTTGATCGGTTGATCGGTGTTAGTAGACTAGATAGATGTATAATGTATCAACCTATTCACTCAGTTCAGTTGTGCATTATTTTCGTTTAATAATGCTCTACTTTTGAAGCGATTAGACTTAGAAATTGAAAGTAAAAATAAGCTTTTATTTGTATTGTAGTAAGAGGTTTATAAACAGGGCCTGACAGGCCCCTTTTGTGCGTTTACGTTAGTAAAATATTTCGTACTCTTTAGGGTTAAAGAATTTTGCTACCAGATATTTGTGCATTGTTAGAAGTATATAAAGGTATTCTCTTTAAACGTAACTCTACATTATTGTATGTGCGTAAATATTATGAAAATGTATACATGTTGTATGTACATATGTAGTTTGGCGACGTATTGTTTATAATAAGAACAACGTAAATTCAGCTTTATGTCTAATCTAAACTATATTATTCAATCATGGCAAAATCATGCTGAAAATACGCTGTATCATCCATGAGAGAGAAGATTGATGTACAAGATTGTTTGCATTTTATATCACGAGAGAAAATAAACAAAAATGTCAAAAATTTTTACACAAGGCGGAACAATAACGCTTTCAACTGGCTGCTTTCATATATAATTATTGAATATTATAAAAAAGTACTGAAGTCACCCCGTCATACAGCATTTAAAACCAACTTTCTTAATTCTACTTCCCCTTATGTTCGATTATTGGCGATTATGACAAGTGACAAGAAAAAATATAAAATATAAAATAGAGAAAGATTTCATATTTACATAATTAAAAAAAATATACATAGTTTAGAGCGGCCTACTCTCACTCTATTCAGCAACGATGGTCGTAAAAGGTATTTAGCGGTTTATGTATACAAACAGCATAAAGTATTTGTATTTGTAACCTGTCACAATGACGGCGGTTATTTTACGTTATGAAAGGAAGTGATCAATAGTTCGTATTCTGAGAATGGATTATATTTATTTAGAAACATAAAATTCATTTAGTAATAGTAGTAGTAAAAAAATTAAATTAAATTTGCACGACGATATCGTAAAAAGAGAAAATAAAACAGCCATATTAAAATATAACAAAATAGACAGTGAGAAACAATAATACAATTTACTAATGTACCAATATGGGTAAATTGTACAGTGTAGAAGAGGTTTTATAAGTAAATGATCCTTTTTAAGTACATATATGAAATGTGTCGGGTTAATGGCATCATAACCAATTAGGTTAAGTTTCACACGATAAGCATGTTTTTCTCTATTTAAAATAAAATGAAAACCTAACAGTTTCAATTTAATTTATTAATAAAAAATATAATTTTCGCGAATTATTTTTCGATTTTTCAATGACAGCTAAAAATAATTTTGTCGTGAATTGTTAATTATCCCGGTGAGGTAGAGAAGGAAGGAAGAAAGGATAGCACTATCGATTGTTTTTCATAATCGATAGTGCTTTGTTGCTATCGATAGTTGTTCGATAGTCGATAAGTAGAATAACTTTAGTGGCAATTTTGAAAATAAACAATTTATAAGTAAAATTTTAATGAAATTTGTTGGAATTGATCATCATATCAGAAAAATTTATTACTGATTCTGTTAACCAGAGAAAGCAAAAACCAAAAATATGGTTTAAAATTAAAAAAATAATGCTAATTTCCTTGAGGGATCGTCAAAAATTAAAAAGTACAATTATGGAACGCACCCTAAACTGTAAATCTACATTCGATAATTGACTTTGACAGCTGGACGTGATGAGAGAACAATAAATCAAATATTCGCAAAAATTATAAAAATTCAACAATACATTATCGAAAACTATCGATATTATACTATATTATCGAAATTAGCGCTGATCCTTAATATGCCTTGATCAACACTCCAAAAAAAAATGTTAGATAGCTACTATTAAACACAAAAAATATAATATATTTGTGGTTAATCTTCTCGTATGGGTGCGTATTTTTTTTTGTCAGGTCAATTTGATAATCTATGTATGTATTAGGAAAGATTCTATCTAAACATACAGCCTAGTTAATTTTAATATTCATCATTATATCTAAATTGCCGACATAATTTCACACTTATAATTACATTATGTAAAAAATTATTGATTTCTAAATAATAATTAATTGATAATAATTTGTCTATACTTATATTCGATTAACATTAAATGGTTGTTTGTAAACATAAACGCTTATTGTTCATCAATTTATACAATTTTCAAAATAAAAGTCCTTCACTGGCACTTTTTGTCTAATATTTTAAGACTTTTTAAGAGTCTGAAGATTTACAAACTATCTTTGTATACGTGTAGGCCCCTTCTTCTTAATTCATGTGTCAAGGAAACCATCTGTATAATGTTAAAGACCATTCTCTCTATCTTCATTCAAAATATATATTCTACCTACTTATTTATATACATACTACTCTAACTAATATAATACAAGTTTATTTGTCTCTGATTTACCAATATCTACCTTTATATGTACGTACATTTTTCTAAAGGTAAAATTAACTAAAAAAGCCAATTCTTTTTGCGTACACGTGAATTAACGTATCCAAAGGTCAATATGAGCCGAAAATTTACCCATCTCTCCTCTCTATACCGTAATGAATGTAAAATGTTTGGTGCCCCCAATGGGTCCCGATAGTGTCTACCCTGCGCAAAAGTCATGCTGACTAAATAATCGTATCAATATTTAATTTTACGATTGTCTTTAATTTAGCGACAAATAAAATTAAGCAAGTCTCACAGTGTCTATAAAGGTTTTTTTTCGCTTTTATTAGCTACCACATAAGACGAATATTTTATTGCTTTATCCATCGTATGGCCAAAAAATTGATTTACAAAAAAGCTGAAGGTTAGAATGTTCAACATTCAAAAAAAAAAAAAAAGAATCACATCAGCATAATCAGCAAAATTAAATTTTGAGATTCATGCTTTTCGTTTAAAGTCCCAAGTTAACTTGGCACTGGTTTTCAGTTTGCCGTCAACCTACCTAGCGCGTACACCATACTTTTGTGGAGAGGAAACGTGTTTCGTTTGCTTACTTGCTAAGTTACCTACCTAAGTGTATTTATGTGTATGGTTAGCAGAGTGCTAAAGCCTATCGAAAAAAATAATAATTTTTTTTTGTTATTCACATTTAGATTAGGAATTGAATTTTTTTTCGTATTCGTATCCAACACTGGTTTTAAATATAAATGTTTGCTTACGGACCTCTTTCGTGGACACAGAAAGTGCAAGTTTTATTACTGGCAGTGGCTAAAATTGTTAATGCGGTTATGATTTAGGTCGATAGCATTTTATGATATTTTTATGTGATTGGCATTTTTTTTATTTAAATAAATTCGTTTCAACTAAAAAGTGCTGGTGAAGTAAAAAAAAAAAATTACCAAACAAAATATTTTGTTTGTATTTTGATGGATTTATCAGTGTTTGATTTGTTTTATAAGATTTTCCGGCTGTGAAAATTAATTTTCAAGGAATTTAAGGTAAGTTCTTTTAAATAAATTTCTATTTCATGTACCTACATATGTATGTATGTAAGTAAAACAATATATTGATATAATAAACTAAAATAATTTAATTAATAATTAAATTACGTTTAAATTTTATAAATCAGAGGTTAATGACCTTAGCAATAAAACATTAGCGAAATATTTCTTTAATGGTTTAGAATAGGTTTTTACTTTTTCTGTATATACGAGTACTTCTTTCTTTCTTACTTTTTTTATACTTATATTCAACGTTTAGTTTAATTTTGGCGGATTTTAGTTTTTCGTTGAAAAATAAATTAATTCATTCATTCTTAGATTTTACATTTGTTTACATTTGATTTTACATATGTAAGTACCTAAGTAGTTTAGAAGCAAGGTATCTACAAGACTGAAGTAATTAGCATCTCGGTCCGTTTGTAGTTTTTATAAATCTTACATACACAAAATTCTAATTCTTCCTATCATAAATAATTAAATGGAAGTTGACGGGTATATAAAATTTAACCACAACGTTAATCAATTAACTAAAGCTTTAATATTCATTTCTAAGCTGTTTCGGATAAAGGCTATATTTTAGATGTTAATTTGTCATTCTGTTTTAACTATTTCCAAAATCTAATTCATATGTATGTACCTATATAGAGACTATACTCGTATATTGATTTTCTCAGTGAAATTTTACATTATCGTTGTATTATTTCCTAGGATATTTCAGCGGATTTACTCATAACATTTTCCATTGATTTTCGCAAAAAAATTTCAAAATTAAATTATAAATATTTAATCGAAAGGATTATCTCTAAAGCGTAAAACTTTTTTTGTAGCACAAATGCTAAAATGAGTTCGTTGGACTCCGCATATAATTCCAGTTTCAAAACTATATCTTATGTCACTTTTGAAAAAACCGCAAAAAAAAAAACGATCAAGATTAATTATTATACATTTTTTTCTTTTTTCTATAAAACTTAAAAAAACTTGAAAATACGAAAAAACCTCCGGTTGAAAATGTTTTTCGTTTAGAAGTTATTTGTCTTTTCTTGCTCAGCGGACTCTATTTTCCGCTTTAGGGTTAAATTATTTTCTGTAAAACTTAAACAAGATTATGTCTGCCTATACATCTTTGACTTAAAGATTTTATTCTGATGTTTTAAATTGTTCTTAATTAAAAAAAAAAAATGATGTGTCAATCTCAGATAATTTCGTTAATGGAAATAATTAGTAGGTCGAATAGTTAATTGTTTAAAAAATAATGTTTTAGTCAAAGAGTAGATGTATGTACATTTAATCAGTGTCGCTGAGCAATTTGAATTTTTTTTCAATTTCTGTAAAACCAAACGAAAGTCTACAAAACATTCTTCGGCCTTGAATCCTTATTAAACCACCCGAATTCATGTTAACTAAAATAAAAGGCTTCTTTTTTAAAATTTTTTTTTCTTAATTCTCATTTAGTTTCCTTACTGATGTTTGTTAATTTTGTTTCAACAATGGTATGTATATATGTAGGTAATACATAATCAAAATGTCTATTAAATTCATATAAGCGACGATAATAATAATAATAATAATAAGTAGGTAAACGAGAGTTATTATATCACTTAAATAATCATAGAATATCTTTTTGTTCACAGTTTTTTGTGCTTTCTTATTGCTTGTACCTACTTAAATAGATACCATCTGATTTAAAATGATTTAAGATTATGAAATACAAGTTCTTGATATAAATATAATTTAATTTTTTTTTTTAATTGACGCAATGATTAAAATCAGTTTTAAGAGTAATATATGTATGTATGTATACCTACATACTTCAATTGTATAGTTTGAACTAATTAACTATACTTGGCGAAATAAAATCTTCTAATAAGCTACATTATTAGGTACATAATTTGAAAAATTGTTGCGAATATTTTTAAGTAAATTGGATAATAAATAATTACATAAGAAATTTATTTGAAAGTTTAAATTTTGGACAAATTTAAATATAGAAAAATAATTCTTAGATTAGTTAGTGTGAGGGGGCGGGCGCCTTGGAGCGTCCGCAATTCCTTAGGCCTCTATAGATTAGACATCCCTCTTTATACATTTATCTCAATTGACATGACGATTTCTCGGTTGTAGGTATATCTAGGTATACATTTTGAGAGTATACAGAGAACGTATACGTATATACAATGAAAAATTGAAGATTTTATTCACGGTTCTACGTTATAGCGCTGCAATAATTTTTAGGGTTTTTAATCATTTACTCGAAATTTATTTACATAGATTAGAGGAAATTATACAGAATAAAAAATAAAGATTAGATTTATATGTAGATCAAAAAATTCCTCAAAGTACCGTTATAGTGCTGCAATTAATTATATGCAATTTCTAATCATTTGTTTTCAATTTACTCAATATAATAGACAGTCACAATCGGTTATATTTATACAGTAAAATTTCTTTAATTCAGACTGGCCTTTAATTCAGAAGCTCATTAGAGGAAGTCTGAATTAAAGGAATTTTTTATGGTATGAAATGTTTTCTTTTTAATTTAAACATTAAATGTAGAAAATTCAAAAATGTTATTTTAACTTGTACAAAAATAAATATAAACAATTCATTTTACAAATAAAATCACAAAAATGAAATATTTCACAGTAAAAGTAAATTTAATATGTACAGTACATATACACCCAATTTTATTTTTACACGGTTTTAAAATAACACGGTTTTTAGAAAAATAAATCAAATTTCGTTTTTACACGTTTTCATTCGGTTTGATAAAAATTTTAAGGAAAAAAAAATTTCATTAACCATAATTTTCATAATTTCATTAACCATATATTTAGCTAAGTACAACAAACATTAGTGTTAATACAAAAATTTATATCTTACCTTTTTGCGCAAGAATCAAGAATAAATTTTTTTTTTAAATTCTTTTATTTTTGCTATTTTTTAGTTTTAAGGATATGGAACCAATCCCCTATTTTTATATGTACTCCATGTCTTTTTTACACGGTTTTCTCTGGAACGTATACAAATTTTGTATCATCCAATTTATTTTAATAATTCAAACAAATTCCTATAATTCAGAGTACCTGTCTTAATTAGAGGAAGACAACCTATAATTAAGACTAAATCAAATTAGTCTGATATAGGAAAGTCTGCTTTGTACTGTACATGTAACTAAGTACTGCTTTGTACTGTACATATAACTCTTGGATATACTATATTTACCCCAAAAATTGTATATGAAAATTTAAAGTTACATTTACCGAACCAATTTACACTCAGTTATATTTACACCAAGCGGATTTTGATATTTTACTCTCAGTTATATTTACAGACCAAAAGTTTTCTCTCAGTTATATTTATAACACACACATTAGGAAATCCAAGACCGTCTTGGTACATAAATTGAACAATATTGTTTTCCATTATAAAATTAAAATTGATTATAAAAATCACCAAAAAAGTTAGGGTTGCAGATTTAAAAAAAAATTCTATTTTTATGTCGCAAAGTAAGAAATTGCATTACATTTTGGTATTTGTCAGTTATTAGTTTCTGTGAGTAGTTGTTATTAAGTTGATAGTTTAATAGGCGCTACAAAATAGTCTTGACTTCTTTCATCAGCTTCCTGCAATAGTCCTGTTGCGTTCTCCGGTTTGGTATCCCAATAGGCTCTCAATCAGCACGATCCTATAATACTCTAGATCTTCCTCTACGCCTGGTTCCTGGTTCCTGGTTCACATGTCCAGTCTACCGAGTTTTACTGCCAGTTTACCCTAGATAGATGGCAGTTCAACAACTATATTCCATTTATGTTTTAAAGATGGTAAAATATAAATAAATTTCTCCCTGTTTTTTACTCTCAGCTATATTTTAAGTTCTGACATTTAATTGGTAAATATAATTGAGAGTCTACAGTATTTTTGTATTTGTTATATAGACAAAATAGATCAGGACAAATTCTTAGATAATAAATAAGTAGGTACTCATACGGGTATTTTATAATCGCCGTAGCCAATTATTTCTTTTTTACTGTTTTTTATTTATCGTATAGATCATATCGATAATGGCTGGACAGAACTTCTAGAAGTGTTTGTCATAGAAGATTTCGATTCAAGCAAAAAACAAATTTATCTCATTTTTTTGATTCGATAATTGATAATTCATAATTGAGCCGTTTGGTGCTAAATCGGCCTAACCCCAAATTTCTTGAACAGAGATAATCGACTTTGAAACAAATTAATTCAATTCATACGAAACAAAACTATTATTAAATAAAAAACTTTTTTACTAAAATACGATTGAATAAAAAAACGGAGTTATTCTTGCATCGAATAAAGATTAAAATTATCCAAATGATGTGGGTTTTGTATGGATATTACCAAAACCACATACACCTTAGTTCTTTTATTGTCTTTTGTGGATTTTGAAAATGTGGTTTTTACTATACTTATATTTACCTTCGTTTTGACAAATTTGTGGGTTAGGCCGATCTAGCTCTGAGCGCCTCACATATCGCCCCTTCCAACTGTCATGGTTTTGCGCACTTTTCGGTAGTTACGTTTAAAGTTTTTTTTATTTTAATAGTTCATTTCTCAGCTAAAGATTAACTTTTTTATAAAATTTTTTTTTTAAAGTTATTATTTTTTTGTTTATATTTTGACCGCATTATTAGTTTTTAGATATTTTTAACAGGTTTCCGAAAAATTAGCTTATCATACATTTAAAAAAATGATAAATAAACTTATCATAGTTGTCAACGAAAATATTGATAATAAATAGTTGCTAACAGGCCTATTCTGAGTTAAAATCATTTAAAATCGATTTTAGCTATGAATACAAGATGATATATGAATGATTATATATCATCTTGTATTCATAGTTAAAATCGATTTTAAATGATTTTAACTCAGAATAGGCCTGTATATCTCTTTATTATAGTTTTAAGTCCATGTAAATCCACGTTATATTAGGTTAGGTTAAACATTAAACCTTGTAAATTCTTTATTTTCAATTTTAGACTACTTACTGAAATTTTTCGTTGCAAGGGACGATATGCGATTCTCGTCTCATTTTGAATACAAATCAATGAAAACAATGTTAACATTCTACCAGCATAGTTATAAATAGGCATAAACTTATACTTTACTTATCCTTATATGTACTTATACTATTAAGATAAAGAAGCATGAATAAATAAGATCTCAATGTTTTTTAAGTCAGTTTTTTTTATTTGATCAAGAATTTCAGATGGAGGACCCAATAACATAAAATTTATGGAATTAAGCATTATATTTTTGAGCAATCTACAGAAAACTAAAATCAAATTAAATATTTCGCCATAATATATGTATATGTATGTATTATATTTCCATTAAGGTTATAAATAAATATAACTTTATACAAGGAAAAAGACGAAAAAAGGTTATTAAAAATAAATTAAAATAATTGAATTAAGCAATTCATATTACATTAATTTATTATTTAGGTATACTTAAAGTGAAAACGATTTTAATTTTAATAACTCCCTCTTTAAATAATGATTTGTAAAATATACAGAATAATTGGCAACAAACAATTCATGGTTTCAAATAGGATGGCTTTTCCATCAAACAAACATATTATATGAAAATGGTAAATTAGAAGCTTTCAATTTAATTATAACGCCAGAGAGGAGATTTAAATTCAACGTTCAACAAACATTCCAACATACTCATAAATCTATGGCTTAAACTTACATAAGAGTAATAAAATACACCGTGTAGTCATGTCATTTCACAATAAATATACACAAAAACTCGTTCCTCTAATAAAACAAAATAATTAATTAACTATGCTCTGATAAAAGTTTACATATACATACATTATGTATTATGTATATATGTATGTACTGTACATAGAGAGGTGAACCTATAAGTCAGAAAATTTAATACATGCGGTTTGGTTTGAGAATTAACCTTGAATCTAAAATAATTAAAACTTTCAACACCACACATTTGCTATGCAATTTTTTTGATTTAATATAAAAGATTGGGATTTTAAGCTTTTTTTTGCTAATGTTTCCAAAGCAATTAGTTTAAAATTTTGTTAGCAATAATTTTGAATATTTTTACTACCAACTGTGAATTTGCAAAATTTTTAAATTAATTGTCTTAATTACTACTGTATATGATTTTACTATTGTAAATGTAATGTACATATATCTATCTCAATTAAAATATATATTTGCAGTTTAAACAATGAAAAAAAAAAAAAATCAGTAAACAATTTAGCATCAGCTAATTGATTCTCAAGCATCATTACCATATATACATACTCAAATATTTTAAATATCATTTATAAACAAGCAGGTATGTACATTGTACATTGTACGTAGAATAATAAATATTTATTTATCATAAGTTTTAATATTTAATGTACATAATGCAATTAGATATTATTTCAATATTTATTTTATTAAATATTACAAAAAGATTATTTGATCGTGTAACTACTGTGTAGTTGTTGGTTTTTCCTGTGCAAAATATACATATGTACCAGTGACGTCCGGTTCTCGGATTCAACGGATTCAATGAATCCGTTGGAAATTACCCATAAAATCAGAAGTAAAACATTTTTGTCGTAATGGAAAATCCGCTTATCTGTTTTTTTTTATTTACATAAATTTTGGTATAGTCGTCTAAAGTTATGCAATAATATACTTTGTGCTTAGTTTTACGACAGATTCAATT
>JANSTT010018739.1:0-13073 GCA_026745375.1 Platyura marginata | reverse complement strand
ATCATATCTTCAATATTAAGAAAGTTCAAAATTGTGTCACTTTTTAAAAAACCACCGAAAAAACGGTCAAGATGTTCAGTGCCTCACCAATTTTTTTTTCGGTTTCCGGTATAAAAATGACGTAAGTTTTTTTAAAAAAATAGTCTCATAATGATGTGATCAATAATTCTCACGCTTCGCCACTGGGGTACAATTGTCCCAATCGCAATTACAACGTTTACATGCAGACTTAAACCCAGGTTTAACCCGAGTTGAATTATCACTATAAACACGAGTCGAGTCAAAAATGAATTAACTCCACTCCTCGACTCGATTTTACTTTTCTTACTGGATTGAATTGAAATGGTGTCATATAAACGCGAGTTGAGTAGTAGTTTTTTTTGTGTTAGTTTAGTTTTGTGTATTTTTATAATAATGGCAGAAAGGAACATGAAGGAGTATAAAGAAACTCTTGATTTATTTAAGGTAATGTATATGTAGGATCAAAATATTACAGAATATACATCCGAAAAAACCAAAATTAGGTTATGTTATTCTGGCCTCACTTGAACTACATTTCGACTCATTTTCAACTCGATCTATCAAACAACACATGTATATAAAAACGCATATTGAATTTCAACCATGTTTCAACTCAATCTTAACTCGATCTTTCAACGTTGCATGTAAATGTGGTAAATAATGCATTGATGTTGGAGTCAAAATGTTTCGATTTGACTTAAATTTCCTAATATAGGGTAAAAATTAGCTAAATCAATAGAAAATAAGAAATTAAAATTTTATTCGATCAATTCTTTCCATTGTTCTAAGTTTAGGCAAAATTTGGTTGAAATTTTTCTGTTTTATAGCTGATGTTGTAATGAAAAAAAAATCACATATGGCAGCACTGTAGTAGCTTTAATAGTTTAATAAATTAATCTTTTAATTTTTTTTTTTTAACATAAGAATCTGTCATCTGTATTTTTTGAGTCAAACAGATTAAATCATTTAATAGGTAACACTCTCACTTAAACCATAAAATTTCGTATTAATATCTTTGTCCCCTATAGTTAGCAGAAGTTTTTCGTCCGTCTTTTCAATGTCTATCATCACAATTCAAATGAATATAAATAATAAAAATAATTAAACTCAAAAAATACGTTGATAAATAATATCAAAAAGAAAAGAGAAAAACACTTGAATAATAGCTTTATAACTCTTATCTATAATAAAGAAATTTTCGTTATCAAAATTAATATTAATAAATGAAAAGTGTTATAATTATAAATGTATTGTAATTGTTTTATGTTCCTAGTTTTTCATCTTATACCTATAGAAAATTAAAATAAGTAATTTTTGATTTTCATCTAAAATCAATTTGGAAATGGGCTATTTTATAGCTCTGTTTGTATTAAAATAAAAAAATAAATTAAAAACATTTTTATAACTATTACAGATCAATTAAAATTGAGATCAATATATGTATGTAATAGCGAATTGCAAAAACAGGTGCACTAAATCAATTGAAAATCACTTAGCACTCATATCGATGATGATGATTTGCATCGAAAAAAAATCAATTGCCATACTAATAATTTTTTTTTTTAAATTTTTATAATAAAAATATGCGCGCGCATTTTTTTTCCTCTATCTCTCTTTTTGAGCGCATGCGTTGCACACTGTAGGCAGAAACATAGGAAGTAGGCACTACATTTTAAATAAATATATATATTGCTAAATGTATATTTTAATCAAATAAAAATGTTAATGTTTTAATATGTATATATGTATGTGTGCGTTGCGCGCATATGGATACAAATAATATTTTAAATTGAAAAATTACTTTGGCGACTCTTATCGCAAATTCAAGTGATTCGTAAAGTGTATTCAGTCCCACACAATATAAATGTTTTTTAAATGAAAAATAATAATAGAAAAAAAAATAGATTTTTATTATGCTGTACGAGTAAATGTACTATACATTATGCTATTGGTATATGTAACTATGTATGTGTAATTTATTATATAAAATAATAATAATAATAATAATAAAAATTGTGTAATGCAGAAGAAGAAGAAAAAAGATATAGGAATTATTAAGATTTTTGATATTGTTGTTAATAAATTATAGAAGAATTGACGAAGAGGCACAATGAGAATAAATTTTGGTTTTTTTTTTTTTTTGTAAAATGTTGACAGCCGTGGGAGTGTTTAATCTGTAATTCGTAATCAATCTTATTATAATAATACTATATGATGTTGAAGAAAACGTTATTATTTCTATAAATTATTATATTATTATTTTTTTTAACTGTTTTTTTTTTTGTATTTACATATATCAGAACAATAAAAATTAAATAACCTAAGGAATTGAGTTTTATTTGTGGGTAGATTAGATACCTACATAAATGTAAGAACAGAACAAGAAGATGATGGGAAAGACGAATATGTATGATAGAGAGAAAAGATTTTTTCTGGTCATCTAAAAGATTTCTATAAATGTAGATATGTATATACATTTCAGATTTCAATCAGAGTTAAGCAGAATTTAACCAGAACTGTGAAAAAATTAATTAATTAATAAGATGGCAAATATATTTTCAAAATTTAATGTAAGTTAATTTTTCAATTCTTTCCACGGGAGGACAGGAATATCTTCTGTATTAAAATAAATATTAGATTATCGGATACTAACGATGCACATTTGTCTAGGGAGAAATTTAGTCTGAATCTTTGACAATTTTACAGTTGATTCATCAATTAGGTATAGACAAGAAGAAGAATTCACTAAGGTTAAGTATTTTCTAATAATCCGATCATATTCTTCAGTCTTAAAAAAATAATAAACTATAAAAATGCTCTTAGTTTAAATACACATAATAGTTATTAAGAAAATTAGTATCTTCCTAGATTCAAAATAAACCAAAATTAATGTGTATAACCGTTAAAGTGATATGGTATAATTACAGGTACTTAGGTAATAGGTACAGTACTAAAAATAAATTCTGGCGCACAAGGAAAGTACACTCCCTGTCCCTCCATAGAAATATTCAATGAACTCTTCTGTAAATCTTAAATTCTAGCAACCATATTTTTCTTTTTATGTACGTCTTGTGTTATATAAATAGATTTAGGAATAAAAAATTTTTTAATCTTAAACTTACCATCTATACCGAAAAATTCCATAAAGTATTTATCACTGGTGGTCTGATGGTCTTGACTGTGAACAAAAAAATAAAACAAAACAAACAAAACTAAATCACATAATTACCCATTTATCTCTTTTGATATTTATGTATATATGCATAGGTCATCTGATTATCTTATAAAATCTTCTCTGTATATGCCACAAAATACTCCATAAGCGACTATATACTACTATACTATATGAGAGATAACCATAGATATATAGGTACATATAAATATACACGATCCAATCCCAACTATAAACCGCACACATCACATAACATAAATTATGTTAAGTCAGTCACATACGATACAATGATTAATATTTTCGGTTCAAAAACAAAACAACAAACGCAGCTCTCGAATAATTTGAAGAATTTCCAAACATCCGAAAATCCTTGAAACAATAAAAACCAATAAGCATAAATACCGGCGCCTTTATAACCAGGCATTCCAGCCGACTTACATCTGTCAATCTATAAGAATATTCCGTCTGCACGTCGACAAAAGTGTTAAATGGTTTCCTTTTTCTGGGTCAATAAATTTGTAATGGGGATGTATCGCCTAACAGGGTCATTCATATTCGCTAATAAATAAATCCAGCATATTGACAGAAAAATTATTTTAATTATTGATATCGATTGACTAACGATCAATCGATCAATTCGGTTAATAATTCATTGTAATTAATGTTAGGTTTTGTGTGCCACCCTATCCCACATCTATAGTAACAGTGTTTTTATCGAACGCAATTATCAAATATCAGAACTACCTCTTTCTTGTCTTTCTTGTTGGGATCAGATTGAATTGATAAAGGTCACATTGGAATGTAACTAAAATTACTTTTGATTATGTAAACACACCGCAATGATAAGATATCATTAAGTCGTGAAGGTTTTTATGCTTTACTTGTTGATTTATTGTGGTATTTTATTTCAATTTGAGGGTGCTGCTGCTGGAGGACATACCGTCATATGTAGAAGAGAAAAGTAATTTGAATAATTAATTTTTTTGAAAATTACCTTTTCTTATTCACTGGAATTTTAATTGATAATTCCAATGACAGTGAAATAATGAAAAAAAGCGATCTACACTAAAAAAGCGATCTAAACATAAAGGACATAATAAATAATTCAACCAATGGATAATATCCCAAGAAATCTGTAGTTTTCTAACGTTAAGATAAATTTTCTGTTTCTTCCATATTGTGATCTAAATACTTGATCACTACTCGTACCTAGCTAGATTTTGAGCAAATATAATTTTAGGAATTTTTTAATCAATCCATATTTTGACTAGGCTTAAAAAGTAATGCAAGAAAAATGGTTGAACAATGAAAATGTTGGAAAATGTTTTATGCTAGAAGCTAGAAGTTAATTGTTTACAGTGTGTACCGTAGAGTGCCGATTATAACATCACGGCACACTATATGGAAAATGCTACTTTTTAATCCTGATATACAAATCCAAACAATATACCAAAGTACACTATTTGGGGGGTATAGTATTTGGCACTCTTCAGTACAAAATATACGATAGATTTAAAGGCAGAATTCACTAAGTCAAAAAACAACTTAACCCATCTGAGCCCAGAACTATTTTTATGTAGCAGGAGTCTAATTTATTTAAGAATGATATATATGTACAGTACATTTCAAAAGAAATGTTAAAGAATTTGTAAATGGGTCATTTTCGACCCTTTAGATTTTAATGGGTTAACGATTTTCTTACTGCAATGAAATAATGTGTTGCCATAATAAAGTTGGCATTGTAATGAATTAATTTAGTATAAAAACCTAAAAATTGGAAAATGTACTTAGTGAATTCTGACTGTAAATTAGCGATTCCCAAAGTGTGTTTTGCGGAACCCTGGGGTTACATCGAAAAATTGGGGGTTCCGTGTAACGTAACGTTGTCTTGGCGGCAAAATTTTATATTATTCATTAAAAAATAAGAATTATATTTAATATGATCTTTCAGTGTCTCTAGTGTTGACTCCACGACATTTCATAAACCAAAATCCGACTATACCATAATTGCCTAACTATTTTTCATGTGATGGAATATATTTCCATCTCGTTTCATCGTTTTATAAAGTTTGAAGTACCAAAATATTATGTCATTAAATTTGGGGGAGCTAATGTTGAAAAAAAAATCCACAATCTTTGGAAAATTTTCTGAGATTTCCAAGACTCTGTTGTAAACCATTTTTCCTAACAGTAGTACACTATTATGGGAGATACTCTATTCGGCACTCTACGGTAGTACTATTTCTCGATGAGATAGCTTGTTGTATTATGCCTATTGATAGACAGAAGGAGGATATGTTAATTTCGGTATTTCGGTTAACTCTCTACTTTACCGGGAGTTGATCGTTTATGTTTTTCTCTGTCCCAACTTATTGAATTAAACATTTAGTTCAAAAATCTTGTCAGAAATTATTATTAATGGAAGCGTAAGTATATTTAATATTAATAGCTGGCGCCTATATAGAAAATTATAAAGTTAACCACAAAAACTAAAAAAAGGCTACGTAGCCAAAATAAGAAGAAGAAAAAAAACGAAAATGTAAAAACAAAATTTTACGAACCTTACTTAAGTTTATTTTATGTATGTTTAATAGTGTTCAATGTTCCAAGGATTGGCAAACAGGCAGAAGTACAGAAAAAAAGAAAAAAAAAACCCCGTATAAAGTTGACTGAGAGTAAATCATGTCTCGACAGCCGAGACATTCCCAGAAGATACCATACTTCAAAACATAAAAGTCGCCAATAAATAATTTTTAGTTTCCACACGTGTTTATACAATCAACATCCACAAAACATAGAAATAAAAATAAAAAGGATAGCAAGGAGAACGAACAAACAGGACGAAATAATATAGTTTTAAGATGATATGATAAGATTTTGATATATTTTCAGTCGCCTAAACGTCTCGACGCTTATTATGGCCCTAACTCATACAGAGTAGTTGGTTCGCTGGCTGTGGTGTAGCTTTTCCTAGACATAGTTTTGTTTCTTGTTTGTTTTTCGGTGGATGGAAAAATGTTTCTTATATAATATGCCGTAAATTATTTCCCTTCAGATTGATTTTGTTGGTTGGTATTGGCTGAAACGAATGTCCTTCGGGTTGTCAGATAAAATGAAATTATCTGTGTAATTAGAGACATATGGATATGTATATGTATGTGGTACATATAGACGTCGAGTCGTCGTTGTTATTTTATATTATTATATTAGACAATGTCTAACAAAAAGTTTGTTCACTGTGTATACTCATTACTCACATAAAATTTTCTTAAGATGTAGACAACAGTTAGATCCTTTCAACAGCATTTCAAAATAATAATATGTTCTCTATACCATCGAGACGTTTCTAGTTAGATACTTTAGATACAAAGGACAGTTATTTGGAATACAATTACCCTCAAATGAAAGACAGGCTCGAGGAGTCTACATTTTTAAGAGGTAAGAATTTTTACTTTAATTATAATTTTGTATTTTCGATTATTTGTCAAACCTATTAAAAGTTTTTCTAACAGGTATTTCTTTTTAATGAAAGAAGTCGTCTTTAATTTAGTTTATTTTATTTCTATTGTTCTCTAAATTCTTTGTTATATCTGATAATCGTTGTATAATTGTATTTGTCATTATTAAAAGAGCCGGATTATTCATTGTACAATGGAGTGAATGAATTGAACAAGTTTACACAAAGCACCATACGTGTTTACTATTTACATCGAATATGTATGAATAGCACGACAAAAAATGTTGCTCAATTTGATAAAAGAAAATACAAAAAAGAATTGGGCAGTGGGCAATGGGCATGAAGGTACATATTTTTCGTTTTTTCGGCGATTTTTTATTTCTCTAATGAACTATTCCTGCGAGTATCCTAGCGACAATTCTAGAGTGAGAAAATTTAGTTTATTTTGTACATAAGTAGGTGAAAAATAACTATTTTGTAAGTCATTAAATTGAGCAATTCGAAATATGTGGAACTAGTCCATTTTGACAGAAAGGCTCTGTTGATTTATTGAGGCTATATCAGTAACACCATGGCCAGCGATTAAATCGACCAAATTCTGTGTTTTTTTTTTTCAATACAATTTACTAGATCTGTACATATACACTGTACAACAGTTACGAATTCTCCTAATATGCAATGTAATGAGTGCTTCCGTAAAATTCATTTAACAAAACATAGGTTAGCGGGGTCAGTTGTCTTTATCCATCCAATTTTTCACATTTAGGAAATAGTCAGATAAAAAATAAATAAAAAATTCGTGATTGAATTAAATTCATTTCGAAATAAAACATTTTGAGAAAACTTTCCGACACTAAAGGAAAATATTTTTGACAAGCTGTATTTTTCATGATCAATTTTCTACGTATATAAAGTTTATTAGATGAGGAGGCTCCTTCGGTATTTTGATGATGCCTTAAAATTAACACATCCGGTAGAAAATTATTAAATTTAACAAAAAATAAGTGAAAACAATTTGACAAGCAATTTACAATATTTATTCAAGGGAAAAATGGATATTACTTTTTTCCAATATATGTCATTGCTAAGAACTATTAGGTATATACTTTGCGGCTAATTAAAATATGCATCTTTTTTTTATTAGATTGATTATGTCGTTATTTATATTATCATAATAGGGTATTGTAATGTAGGTATATTATAATAAATGTATGTGTAGTAGATAGATTATATAGTTAGGATCATACATTGTTGTAATTTTTATTTATATTATTTGTTGGTATATTCTTTGGTATATTTTTAAATAAAATTAAAATTAAATCACCAATATTTTAATTGATTGTATCTGATTGTCAATTAAGGGGTGGGGGGGTGTTGGTTATGATATCAGGATCAAGTGAAATATCTATACATAAATTTCAGGTTGATTTCATTATTTAATTTTTTTTTGTTTTTTTTCAATATTTAAATCTCTATGGGAAAAAGGCAGCTTTGCATAATATTAGATTCAATCAATCAAAAGTGGTCAAAAATAAATTAAATAATTTAATTTTTAATTGTCTGCACTCGATTGTCTGTGTTGAATTTTGACAATTGATGTAGGTTTTTTGCAAGATTTTAGGAAAAAGGCAGCTCTGCAAAATAAAGTGCGGGCAAATAAAAATTTTTTTTTTTATTTTTAGAAAAATTGAAATTAAAATATTGTGGTGTATGGACTATTTATGACTATTTTCGGTTGTACAATAATTTTAAATACAGCAATATTAATATTATATTATTTATGACATTAATATAATTTTTTAATAACTTTTTTTTATTAATAAATATGGTTAGTATAATTTATAATATTTTCTTTTCCATAAATATATGTTATATATATGCAATTAAAAATAAATTCAAAAACTTATATTTTTGATGTCTGATTTATTCGTTTTTTTTTTTTTTTAATTAATTTTTTTTTTTTTTTGCAAACAACAACAAAGAGATTTTAAAGGTATTTTTTTGACTCTACAATGTTTTCTTAATGTTCTTGTATTGTCATTGCAATTATTTTAAATATTGTTCGAGTTTTTGAGTTCTTTATATATTTATCATTAATCCGTTGTCATAATGATGATTGAGAGATCTTCTTTTTTTCATTTTCACTTTTTTTTTTTTTTTTTTTTTTGAAAATGACATGAACAAGTTTTTATTTTGTTATTCATGTCATTTTCAATGCGATAAAACATTTTTTTTTTTTTATAATTAATTATTAAATTTTAATATAAAGAGCAAAATTTTTAAAAAGTTTATCTGATTTTTTTTTAATAGATTGAATAAATGCCTCATTCAAGTATATTAATTTTAAAATTTTTAATTATTTTTTTTTCTATAAATTTTGCTCCGTTTTTATATGGGCGTTCCTTGTTCAACAATTTTTTTATTGTTAGTATTTTCTTAAAGCTATTTTTATTATTTTTGTCTTTATATATATATATTTATATATATTTTTTTTAAGACAAACATTATTTGTTTTAAAAAATATATTTAGGTTATTGAGAAAATGAAAAAAACATTTTTTTTTAAAGTGATATGTTTACATATTAAGTACAGTAAATTAAAACGTTTATTAAAAATTTATATAGAAAATTGATTTTTTTTATATAAATTTTTAACGATTAAAATGTACATGTATTATAATAAATATATAACATTTGAGTTTTCCGTTACATTGAGATGTTCTTTTTGACTCATTTATTTATCAATTATTAAATAATTAATTATTTTTGTCTCTTCAGTTGTTTTATTTTTTTTTTGAATAATTTACATATATATAAATATATAGAATTTTATTTATACATATTCAGTGACTGACAATATACCTATACAATTATAATTTTAAAGAAAAATATGCATTTATACGAATTATAGAATAGGTATAATGTAATAATACATATTTTATAAAATTTACATTTTTTTTTTTAATTATTTTTTATTCACACCGATTAGAAACAGTTAGCAAGTGTTTATTATATAAGATTATATATATTTATTTGAAATTTTTTTTTTTTAATGATTTATATATTATTTAATCGTAGGCCAGATAAACTGCAAAAATGTCGTCATCAATGTTTTGTGGGCGAAAAGGTTGTGGTATTTTTTTTTAGTGGGTTTAGTAGACGTGGTTTCCCTTTTTGGCAGCCACTGGTAATTTTTCGCCTTCCAAATATGGATTAATGCTCTAAAGCAAGAAATTTAAAACATTCTACGGTTATAATACATACATACACCTACATATAAGCAAAATATTAATAAAAAGTGCCTAATAAAAGCAAAAAAAAAAATGTATTCGTCTGATAATAAAAAACAATTTGCAACAAAAAAAGTATCATTCCTAAGATACTTTTATAGTAAAAACCATCTATCCAGTAAATAAAAGAGGGAGGAACGAGAGTATCGTTTTTAGGCCAATACTTATTATCTGAACCCCAAAGACTCAAATCACATTAAGCATTCGACAAAAATTTACAGACTAGCACTGTAGGCAAAGTAATAGAACGTGGTAATTGCCTGGGATAATCAAAAAATATCAACCTGTAGATTCAGGGATTGCTCGGGATCTGATTTGTATATCCATTATAGAATGTTCACTTCAGAAATATGCTTTAATTTCATAAAGATTGCTCTTAGTGAATATCAGAAAAGAAAAATGGGCTACTCTTCTATCAAAATAGAAAAAATTAATTATTTTTCGATGGCGCTATAGTCCCCCTTAAGTATGTTGCATATACCTTAATTTGATAATTGATTAATGGAATTACGATTTGGATAACCGAAGTTAGCCAGTACGTAGGCTAGAAGGAAGTCTAAGACTCTACGATAGTTCATTTTAAAATCTTACTCCATATCCGATTAATTTCCATGTAATGTACAAAGTACAGCGTACAACTCGCAATAAGTAATTTTTATTTGGAAGTTTTATTATAATCCAAAAGAAAATGAAAAAAAAAATCAAAATCTCCATTATCCTACCTTTTGAGGATGGAATTTTTTGGAGACCATATTCTTATGTTCTGATGTATGAAATTGACGAGCCAAATAACTTTCCAAATCAGAATCCATTTGACGATTTTGTTCATTTTGATCCTGTCCGGGACAATCAAACATATGTTCACCATCGCACATACATTCCTGAGCGGCCTGATAATCACGACTATATGCAGCTGTATTCTCAAAATCAATTTGACATCCCTGTTTCTCGGTAAAGCCAACTGGACATGGATTGGGTGGATTGCAATAGGCCGGTAGAGTAGCATCCGTTTTGATTTGTGGTGTAAGGCGACGAGGTCCTTCACCTCCACCACCAGACACATACTGATGTCCCCACAATGAACTGTGCTGAAGATATTCCTGATCTCGAAGTGATGGACTTGGATTACCATCCAACAATGCATCGTAGTCTAGCTGCTCGGCTTCAAGATCTTTAGAAGCACGAGCCATTAATGCTAATCTAGATGGCATTTCATTAATGGGCATTGGATCAATATATGTGCCTCCATTGTCAACTAGATCGTTTCCCATTCTGTCGACAATTTCTCGCAATAAAACTTCAGACATATAGGGATCCTAAATAACAAATCAATTATGTAAGAAATTATTTTCTATGCAACGTCATTTTGTTACCTTAAACGAAGTGGAGAGATAACCCAATGTTTGAAATGGTAGAAGTAATAACACAATACTGGTGAAATGAATCATGATTGTTATTTACTTTGAGCAACTCTGTAGTATTAACAAGTGGTCCGGTCTATATGGGAAATAAATTTAAATCTAAAATGTGTCTTTGGAAATTTATGAATGAATGTTGCTGGAACAATTTGATATGTATTCTCTTCTCTTCGCTCGCCCCTGCCAGAGAACGTCAAATATGTATGGCACCACCTGTTGAGAAGAAATTTTTCAATGGTAAAAAATCAATAGGGTAGCGGCCAAAGACGCAATAAATGCAAAATCTTGCATTTATATTATTTTTCAAAGGCAACTTTTATACCTTTTTTCACCACTTAACGATTAAATGATTAAAATTTAGCACAAATCGTTTTGAAAATTTTCGGCTTCAAAGTTATTCGCACAAATTACTGTTGAACATTCATCGTCTCAAGTACAATTTGAATGGAAAATTTTCACCACTTCAAACAGCACATAATTCGCAACTACTGTAATTCCTACAACAGTAATTAATATAACTCCTCAGACTGGTTATTAATCAATTTTCGTTATTTTTTAGCCACCACTTGGCTAGAAAATCTAAGAATTTAGTTGATTTTTCACCACTTCTTTAAATTTTGCACTGGTTCAATATGGCCGTTTACTGATCGAGTGACACTAAAGAGAAAATGAATTGAAAATTCCTTGATTTGTGAATGAAAAAAAAAAGCTCACCAGCTGGGGCTTGGCTTGTGTGTACAAAAATGTATGAGATGCGCCATCGTATTCATGACATAATTACTGGAGTTCTGGTTTTACGTGTAGCACGTCATTGGTATAGCAAACGTTTATTGATTTTTCCCTTATATATGATGCGTTTTTTCGGCTATGGTGCCCTCCGTTGACCGTTTCGATGAATTTAACATAACTAAAGTTAGTAAGTTTCTAGCAATGTACTGAACCATATTTGATTCGGAATTTTCATTGAAGATTTTCTAGTTTGTAACGTTTTTAAGATATAAGCTACCTATAAGTAAGTAGGATAAATAACTAGACTAGAGGTGCGATAAAAGCGATCGTTCATTATTCTGACTTTTTTAGGATAAATAAATAGAATCGGGACTAACTCGGGTTTTCAAAGTCCGAATATACCGTTTCGAATTAAAAATCAGAAGTTTCAAAAATTTAAAAAGACGAAAAACGACTATATACTCTTTATGGGTAATATTTTCCTCAAAATTATAGTCTCCAAAATTCTCATTATGAATTTTTATACTAAGAAGTCATATTTTATTAATTCAATCTGGCCAATAAGGTTCAAAATGTTCTCGTTTGTGCCATTAACATGTAATGCCCCTGGCTCGCGGAACACCACTTAACCCATTAACTTCCGACTCTCTCCATTTGAGGACGGATACTGAAATTATTATTTTTAATTTATTTTTAATTATAATAATAATAATAATTTAAAAATAACAATATAGTACCCGTCCTCAAATGGGGACAGTCGGCGTGAATGGGTTAACTTAAAATTAGAAACACGAAATTCTGCGATTTTAATAATTTTAATAAATTTATTATTATCTTAAGTGAATTATCTTAAGTGGGGAGACCTAGTTGGACCTCCAAAAAAAAGGCCTTTTTCTCGAATTTTTTTTTAAAGAGGATGAAATAATTTATAACTACGGTTTGTCTATATTAAAGGTATATATTTGAAGTAAATATTATAATTTTTTC
>JANSTT010018737.1:0-13075 GCA_026745375.1 Platyura marginata | reverse complement strand
GAAAAAAGGAAAAGAGCGTTGGAAAAAGGGGATCGCGTGGCTTGTTTGGGGGGGGGGGAAAAAAAGAAGGGGGGGTGGGGTGGTAAAGTTAAGGGGGGGGAGGGGGGGGGGGGACGGGGGTTGGATATATGGATACCAATACAAATACACTCATACATTCATATTGTACATATACATTAGTTCAATTACCAAATTTAACGCGGATGATTTTCTATGATTAAAAAATATTCCCAAAAGGATTTCTGCTGATGTTCCATGTTTAATCAATTTTTTTTCCCCATTTTTAAATTTTTGTATATTTTGCAAATTCAATCCTTTAATTGAGTCAGATCGTCGTTATTCAGTATTAGATATACACGTAGATATCTATATTATCTATACATATAAACATAACTTTAGGTACGAGTTCGAGTATATTCAAATGGATTGCTATTTACATAAAACTGATTAATTATTTCAATTTGGTTGTTTTTTTTATTTTTAATAAATATATTAAATTACGTCTTTTAATCTTTTATCATGAACAAAAATTTACTTCAAGTATCTAGATCTAGACTCTAGAGACTAATAACGAATGATGGCTATGGTTATTAAGAATTTCGAAGAAATGGAGAAGGGATGTGGTTTTAAGAGTGTATAGAAAAAATATTTTGGTTTAGGTGTGGTTAAAAATGTTTGGGGAGCTCTATATCTATACAATAGCAAGAGAGAGTAAATATTTCATATACCTGACATGCAGACTCAATACCAGTATTGCCAGCACATAAAATATAAAACATGAAGGAAGAAATAATTGACTAGACCGATTTTTAATATGTATGCCCGTGGAGTACTCATTTTGTTATCTATACGACATCGTGCTTATCTCTTTTTTCTATTTTAGAGTTGAGTAAATTCAATATAAATGATTAAATTAGATAAAATTGATTGTGGGCGCCATACGGTGAGCTGTGGAACTTTTTCGTCTACTAATGAAATCTTTATTTTTTTGTCCTCTACCATTTTTCTTATAATAATTTTTTTCTGTAATCCGAGTATATTTCGTGTAAATGATTAAAAACGCTGGAAATGATATCAAATTGATTGCAGAGCCATAACGGGAGGACACGGAACTTTTTGCTGTATTAATGAAATCTTTATTTATTTATTCTCTATCATTTTTGTTGTGTTCATTTTGTCTCTGTTCCTTATTTATGTATTTCGAGTAAATATAAAAACCTTGGAAATTGTATTATAAACTTGATTATACTGCCATAACGGTAGGGCGTAGTACTTTTTGTTATATTAATAAAATCCTCATTTTTTTTTTGTTCTCTACAATGTTTGTCATATTCATTTTTACTTTATTGAGTACGTATTTGGAGTAAATGAATAGTTTATACGAAAATTGTGTATCACGGTAGAGAGGTTCATTCAATGTATGAAAATTTTAAGATTTCGAATATCTAAGAAGATTTCGAATATCTAAGAAGGCTAATTTTTTGTCGCCAAAAACCATTTGTTTTACGATTTTTTGATTTTTCTTGAATTTCTTTAAGAAATTCTAAAAAAGACACACTTTGCATAAGTTTAGGGGCTTTGATGGGGGGCAGATGGACATGAAGACGACCGAAAATCAATAACTCGTAAAACAAATGTTTTTTGCGATAAAAAAAAGACAAAAAATAATAAAAATTAAAATTACAAAAAATGAACCACTCTAATACTCGGTACCCCCGGTGTTCTATTTGCTACAAAAACAATAGAAATTTAACTCTAGATCTAGATGTACCTACATACTTAATAAACTGTCAACATTTTAAGTTCTCACGAAAAATATGATGGTAATAAAATTTGTTTCTACTGCCAATATTACAAACTCCGTACAAAAGTTATAATAAAGAAACAAGTTGTGGAGTTTTTATAAAATAAAAAATACATAACTACAGACTTGAAGATACATTATGGATAAACCAAAATGTTAGGCCATGTTCGCAAAAATTACACCTTTGTTCTGCATTATATCATAATTTAATAAAAATAAATTTTACCCAACGACAATAATTCAAAATTAAAATCTCATATCACCTCTTCGTATATGGCTATAGGTACTATAGTACTACATATATCTATATCCCATCGGGATACCATGTTTGAATATTTCTCATAATCAAGTCTATACAACGGTAGGCAGGCAGGCAGGCAGGCAGGTACCTACCTAAACCTATCTATAGGTAGATAGAGGTACGTATGTATTAGGTGTAAGCCTATGACATCCTACTTTTGTCACATATTATAGTTCATCTAAATAATTTACATATAATTATGATTTATTTTGTTTATGTGCCCCCCAAAAATGTATTATACATTTTAAAGAGCATAAACATTTCTGTCCGTTGTGTCTCATCTATTCTGATTTTTTGTTGTTGTTGTTGTTGTTGTTGTTGTTGTTGCTGTTATGAACATCATCTAACAAACATTTATGTTTCCCCACTTGACATATAAATATTCCTCGCTGCTCACAGCATTCTGGTTGATATTACCGGCTATGTCAAGTTACATTATCATTTATTTATATAAATAATATTATATACAAATATAAACACAAATAACAACAACAAAAATATAAACTTTATGTTAGTACATAAATCATAAATACTCAGATTTGTATCCTCTCCATGTGTAAATAATATTTCCAAAAGAAAAGAAAAGAAAAAGGGATGAAAATATTTAATGAAATCACTCATTAAATCCTTAGCACTATTTTGTCTACTTATACAATCCTTGAGCAAAAGTTTAAGTGGTTTTATGTTCGTGTATAGCAGCGTCCACACAACACCAGGCACACAAACAACAAGAAGATGGTGGCTCTTAAAAGCTTAAAATTCGCTATATTTAGTTTCCTAATTATAAAAATAAAGTCAAATTAAGGGGTAAATGTTGGTGTAATATAGAAAAATTTAATCGTTTTTTTTCTTTTCTTTCTTTGTTTATGTTGTTGTTGTTGTTGTTTAAGGATAGAGCTTCTCTCTCACTGACAGCTAGACTATATTAGAATGTACCTAGCTGTGCTTCTAGAGTATTTTAACAGATTTTCATTCTTTAACATTTACTCTTAGACTATACATACTTATGTATATAGTCGCATATGCATGATGTTATAACATAAATATATATATATATATACATAAGTTAGAAAATGAGGAAAATCTTTTGGGAAATAAACTTAAAAGCTCTGTTTGAAAAGAGTATTTTCTTGTTTTCATGATTATATAAGCAGAGGTTTGAAATGGAAAGGTAATTTTTGGGTTTTTTTCTTCTATTATGATGAAGAACAAAAAGGACTCTGGTTATTATTATCTAGACATTTTGCAGGTATTTTGTATTAATTTAGAAAATTCCTTTATATAAGTGTACAGATATAGGGTAGAGGAAGGTATAGTTGACACCGTAACTCAAGTAGTTGGCACCTTTGTGATTATTGTGATGTTGCATAAAAACGCGATTATTTAAATCAAGTTCTTTTCATTATAAAATAAATAAAATAAAATTTCGCGTTGTTTTGTTATTTAACTTTAACTTTAATTATATTTGTTGTCTAACTTGATTCATCTCTTTAATTGGGTTAGTATTAAAATAGCCAGTACACCACAGTATCTACAAGTGAACATTTTTTTTTTTTTGGAAGAAAAAAATTGTAAATTTTTCGCTTTCTTCATAAGGAATTATGGTGGTTATAGTAAAAGTGGTGCCATTTTAAAGAATTGCAAGTTTTTCTTATTTAATTTTGTTATTTTAAATAATTTTGTATTAAAACAAACAAATAATTAAAAATTAACTGAACATTGTTTTGCCAACTAATAGAAAAATGGTGCCAACTACTGCGGATAGTTTCAATATTTTATTTTTATTTTTATTTAATTTTTGCAGTAATTTTTTCTCGTAAAAGTCTCAAAATTTCGATTCTCAAATATATTTTACATAAGAAAAAATGTTCACTTATTCAGTTTCTTCAGAAATATTAAGACAAATAAATTCCTTAAGGTGCCAACTATTAGTGCTTTTACCCTATATATGTATCTATATATAATAATAATATATAGGGCCAATTTTTTGTGAAACTGTCTCGATTTGAGAAGATCCTTTGAGCCTTTGAGAAAAGTGTCTACATTTTCTCTGTGCATATATCTTAGATGAAAGAATGAGACAATTTATTTAAGATGGGTCAATTGCATATATGATATGCGAAAACTCGTCGATGCTTAGAAATTGAGGAATTGTCCAACTAATAAATTAGTAAAAATTTAATAATTTTCCCTCAATAGCTTTTTTATATAAAATGGATAATAATAAAAAAAATTAGGATAAATTTGCTTTTTTTTTACAAAATATGGAGTTCAATAATTAAAATGATCCCATCTCACCAGATTAAAATCTGTTACTACTTATTTCTATATCACCTAGCGGAAAAGTATAAGTTATCTTCTCAGTTTCGTATATAAGTAACAATTTTACCTTCCCAACGGTGGCTCGATAGAATTATTGATCGTTTGAGTATTTAAAATAAAAAAACTTGGTATATCTTGGTGTCCTATTCTAATTTTATTAACAAGACGACCAGCAGATCATAATCATCATCATCATCATCAGCCTGTTTTTCGTTCGTCGAGGAAGAAAAGGCCTGAGGCTATTTGAAGATCATTTTTCACTTATTATTGACGTCGTAGGAGATTGTGAGAACCTCGCCGACCATTCGTCCTTTTCTCAACTCAACGCTGACTCTACATACTATACATCACAGGTTGGTTAAGTGATCATTCGCTAAGGTTACTCAGGTTTCCAGGTGCACGACGTGGACGTCTGAAAATCGGACTTGGTATGGAGAGGCAGCTAACTGGAAGCAGCCGAATATGTTACGCATCCTTTCCTTTCGCACCTAAATGCACAAAATTATCCAGCTTTCTCGTATATGCATTGATTGTGCAGTAAGAAATCACCTAGACTCAATTCAATTCAATTTATTTCATTAAAATACCTATTGGCCATTGGCCATGTTTTACATAATGTATGGCATTAGTCATAAGATTAGACGAATGTGAGTCAAGCAATTTTTTCGAATGAATTAATATTAAAAATTTAACAAATCAATCTAATTATGTTTGACTAAAGTATACTGGAATACCCAAATCACCCTCCCCCCTAAACCCTCGGAAGGTGTCGGCCTGCTTTACATCAAGTGAAAGCGAGTTCCACACTCTAGTTGCATGTGCAATAGGGTGGACTGGACCTTCTCAAATCCAACGAAGAATGTTGTTGAGATATTAAAAGTTATTTGTACGAGAAGAGCGGGAAAAATTTAAAAGAGATGAAAAGATAACCCGGACTTAGAAAGGACGTAGGAAGGTGTTAGAGTTCCAATATCCAGTTGGAAAAAATTTTGGTATACATAAAATCCGCTTTAATTTGGTGTCTTAATAAATGTCATAATCAGAATGTCACAAAAAAACATTCATCGGTCTGCAATGCGAGAATTTATGGCCTAAAACTAGCTGTTTGCTACAAACTACCCTAATAAAAGTTAAAATCATACAAAATACATCGGGATCGTCCCCAATATAGAGGTTTTTGACATTTTCTTTACCTTTACCAAAGTTAAAGTGACAAAACCTTGATTGAAACTTAGGGAAGAGACTATAACTTTAGCTCTGGCGATAGACTAAAAGACCGTACCTCCATTGGGAACCTCTTAGCTCTTAACCTACATTTAATCATTATTTCTAGGTATGTAATGGAAAGAACAGTTACCATCTTAATTAAAATAATCACATATACGACCCCTATTTTGCGATCATAATTAAACTAATATTAATTGCTCAAGATTTTTTTGTGAAAAATCTTTGCAAGTTATTCATCCAAAGAAATCTAAAAAAAAAAAAAATCTATATTCACTACACCCTAATTTACATGTTCCGACTCCATAACATATAATTTTTAGATTTTCTACTTTAATTTATGCCACCATAAAATGTTATCCAATTAAATATTATATGAATTTCATAGAAAATGTCTTGGAATGGAATTCTTTTATTATTATGTGTGGGGATTGGTTATCTTGAATTTTCACTGTACCGAATAATTTTCAAAATGCAAAGTGAAAATTAAATTAAATTGAAATAACTATAAAATTCATTCATATTTTATTGAATATATGAGTCATATAGAATAGAGCTTAAACTTCCACGGTACTGCATAATATTGAAATGCTCACAAAGTAGACCATTTTCATTAAAATGTTCTTTTATGCAGAAATTTGTCGAAAATATTTTAATTAATTTGTGAAACAATATTCAAATAAATTTAATTTATTTTAAAGTATTTTGAAATATTCAAATGATTACATTACATAACTAGGCAGAAACATTTCAATTATTTTGCTTATACATAAAAACATAACAATACATAACAATATATACTTATATATATATATAACAATATATATAATATATAAAATTATTTCGTTCGATTTCCAATAATCCAAAAAAAAAAAAATTGTTTTTGAAAAGGAAAACGGAAAAATAGGAAAACATATTTTGCCAAAAGATAAAGAATTAAAATAAAATGGAATTAATTTCGTGATTCTTTGTCTACCTCACATTTCTTATTTATTCTAAGCGCATCCCATTTAAAATTCAAAAATCCATAATTACAATCCATATAAGCACCTTCCTCCCCACCTCTGTCACCCATCACTTTTTCTTCTGTATTGTTAGGTCTTTAATGATTTTTCATTGCTTAAAATTAAAAAAAAAATATTACAGTGAAACCTCTGCTTAAGACGGAACCTCAAGGGACCGGGAAATATTTCCGTTGTGACACCCCAAAAACACCTAAAAAACAAACTAATTCACAAAATCTAGTGGAATTCCCCAAATCCAGTGTAATTAAGTAAATAAGTTCTCACACTAAATTCTCACACCAGAATAGCCGAAAAAAGGCTATTCTAGGAAAGAAAAACAACAGTTTGTTCACCTTATCAGTTCCCGTGGGAATCTGTGTTTGTTTTTTATGTTCTGTTGTCGGCGGCTTTCCTTTTGATCTTGCCGCCGATCTTGGCGTACTTTCATGTGAAATTAGGTTTCTTATTTCGGATATGTCCAGTGTCTGAACGGGAATACTTTTATTATTTTAACTTTCCTAGAATAGCCTTTTGTCGGCTATTCTGGTGTAAGAATTCAGTTTGAGAACTTATTTACTAATCTATGTAGTGGGACAATTTAGTTGAGAGGAATGTGGTGAGAACCTTGTTCACCTGGGAATTACACTGGATTTGGGGCTCCACTAGATTTTGGGAATTAGTTTGCTTTTTAGGTATTTTTGGGGTGTCACACCGTCTTAAACAGGTTTCCGTCTTACACAGAGTTAATAAAAAATATTTTTTTAATTCTTAATTTTTAATTTATGTATTTTTGGTTCATTTTTTAAATTTTAATTTTATCAAATTGAAAAGGGGCGCATTTTTTGTCTTTTTTTTTATGGCAAGAAACATTTGTTGTACGACTTTTTGATTTTCGGTTGTCTTCATCTGCCTCAAGAGCCCCTAAGTTTATGCAATTTTTATTCTTTTTTTTATATAAAGTAGTCTCTCGCCTTTATTTTACATTTTCAAGTTGTAGATCTGAAAAAACAACATAAAAAATTATTTATACAACTTATTAATAGGGTGGACCATTATGAAGATATTTCAGTTTTTCTGAGATCATCCCTTGAGTGGTTCGTTTTTAAAATGTTTATTCCATAAAATCCTGTCTTTTTTTATCCCAAAAAAACATTTATTAAACATAAGTTTAGGGGCTTTGGGGCCGATTAAGTTGAAGATGGATCAAAATGAATTATTCATAAATCTTAATTATTTGAACCTTCTTTTTTCGCTTCCAGATAAAACGGACCACTTAAGCGACTGTCAGGGTAGCGAATTCTGCTTATATGCAAATAAAAACCTTTAAGCGCTATAACGTTAAGTATGCATTAAGTATCAAAATGTATCCAACTTAGACTAAGTTTCTTAATATCACAATGAAAATCTTTTAATTTTTCTAAATCCTTGCATAAATTCACCTATAAGGGGTAAAATGGACCACGGATTTTGGGCAAAACGGACCATAATATATAAATTCATGAAAACTTAACTTCTATCCAATTTTGCTTTAGGAAAGAATTAACTTTTAGCTGAATTGTTGTTCCGAAGGTTACTAACATACACCAAGCGGACGCCAATGTTTATTTTGGCCATCTATTGTTAGCTTTTTCTACCACCTCTATTCCGAGACATTACATTTTGGCATTGTAATATTGCCAGCTCAAAAATTATTACTGTTGGAAAGAAATAAAATAAAATAGAAAATAGTAAGAAAAAGACTATGAATCCCAAGTACATTAGACACATCACCTATAAACTCCTGGGATTACATAATAAAATACAATTTTATTTTGTCTCACAATAGCGAATTTTCGTAATTTACTGAGCCAAAGTACTAATTAAATATAAATCAATTTGAATGTTCGCGCTATAATTATTTGAAAGTATTGGCTGCGTACATAGAAGAGTAAATTTTATAATAGAAAACATCGCATGTTCCAGATGATTGCTGTCAAATATTTTCTAAAACGGGAAAATCTTTTGTTTCTTTAATTCTTTACCATATTTTGCCAATGCAATTTAGTTTAGTTTACCGTATTAAATCAAGACAAATCAAATAAATCAAAATTAAATTTATCTAGGTCTAGTTACAATTTACTTGTGCAATAATGCAGTTAGTTAAACGGAAACATTAAACAGTGCTTCTATCAACAATATACGGAAATCGAGCGTTGAAAGATATTGTTCATTAGAAAATGGAAATATCCATAAATAATTCACGTCCCCTGCTTCTAGCAACCAGTGATAGTGAAGATAATTTCGAAGATGACGATAGTCCAGCCAAAACGTCTGCTCATGGCGTACAGGAAGATTTGAATAGGAAATTAATTTATTCCGCTCACAGTGTACCAAATGATAAATGTAGTTTCAATTACATTGTTTTCTATTTGCTGGGAATGGCAACGTTGTTGCCTTGGAATTTTTTCGTAACACCTGAAGATGTAAGTACCAACATGTGTTTCTACATACTACATATTGATATATAATTCTTTGTTTCACAGATGTGTTATTATATAATTCTGAAACTGACCTCTGTTATCATAATTTTCATGACATTTTATTGACGGAAATCCAATCCAATATTTTATTGAAAAATTTTTTTTAATATTAATCTCTCATATACAGTAAAACCTTTTATAGCGGACACCTCTCTATTACGGACACTTTTTCCCATTTGGTTAGCCCTAGAACAAATTTCAATTTTCAATTTATATACAACAAAATTACATATTTATGGCCATAGGCATAGCCTACTATATACAGCCTGAGCGAAACCCGCCCCTTTCGTTTGCTTTAGTGTGCGTATATTAAAAAAAATTAAAATACACGATGGAAGCATGGCCAATTATGAAAAATAATTTTCCCGCATGTTTTCAATATGAATTTTTAAATTTAGTTGACAAAATATTGCGAAATATTCAAATATTTAACCAAAGCATTCTTTGAAAAAAAAAATAGAAGAGGAACCGATATTGGATCGTAGTATTCCGTTACACTTCGCACAAATACTATTAAATCTACATACACAATTGTTGTAAACATCGCTCAGGCTATGTAGTAGGCTATGTCATGGGCCATGTTTAATATACATAAGCATAGCCTACTATAGTAGGCTATGACATAAGGCAACAATATGTAGAGTAAAACAGCTTTGAAAAAGAACAAAAATATATAGAAGATACAAGATAGAATTTGAATATAGAAGATACAATAATAATTACAATAATTAATCATCATATTACCTTAATCACCTTAATGTAATACAATGGACTGAGCAGCTAAGAGTGCCGATAATAATACAAAATATAAAGTAAAATAAGTTTACTAAATTTAGATGAGGTTGTTATATAAGGACTATAAGATAATAGGATGAAAAGGTAAAAGAAGATGTAAATGCTAATATCAAAGTCAAGAAATGGTCACTAAAGTCTGCTGAAGTACCGAAAACATTCTCTCCTGAACCCCCGGAGAGTGTCGGCCTATTTCACATCAGATGGAAGTTGGTTCTATACTCTAGTTGCGTGAGCAATGCCAGACCTACTGAGATGCAACGAAGATTGTGGCTGAACTATTAGATTTTTTGTGCGTGAAGAATGAGAGAAATTTAAAAGGGAAAAGAGATATTCCCAGGAATTATTGTCAATTATACTGTCAATTATACTGTTAACGTCTCTAATGCGGACAACGAACACTTTTTATAGAAAGTTTGTCTCTAACGGACAATTTCGATTTTTTTTTCTATGTATACTTGAAACCATTACTGTCCGTATTAGAGAGATTCTACTGTAGGTACTTATTTACGGAAAATGTCTTTTGATCAGCAACATTTATAATCTTTGTTTGTTTATTTTTCATACAATCGAAGGCAATTCACATTTATTAATCATCACGTTTTTCTTGATAACAGATAAATACTATTGGACTGTTGGAGTGTTGGTATTAGTGTATTTTGTAATAAAGAAAATGACAAGACATCAATAAATAGAATCGTGATTGATTACTAATCGCGGATAGGGTTGTCATTGTGCTAGAAAATAGCTGCTTTTTAAAGAAGTCTATTTCTCCTTTCTCCGTCTATAGCACAACGGGCTAAATTGTTCCTTGACCTCAAGAATGTGTTAAATTAAAGTATAATTCCAGAAGCATCTTGACGAAAAAAAAGTAGTAATTTCTAACAGGATGATCCTCATCCAATCATTTCTACTGCTCATTCAATGCACTCAGTTTCTTATGCTTAATGGTTCCAAAGCTATATCTTAGTCCACCTTTTCCTGCGTTTCTCAGCTCCTTCACTTAAATTTTTGTTTTCCAATGAATATTGTGCGACCTTTTTTACTTTTTGTAGTACTTCTTTCCGTTCATCGTTATCGATTAAAAAAACAAACAGCTGGCAATTCTATTAGGGTATCAGTCAAAAAATTTGATAGGAATCAACAGAAACTAATGATCCGCCTTTAAAATCTGATCTTTCTTTCGGTAATTTTTTTATGTAAATTTAGCCATTTGGTTTTCTATCAAATAAATGTGGTCGTCTGGTTCCTTACATGGTGCCAGTTAATTGCGATAAAAAATAAATAGTGTGACAAAAAATGGGGATTTGCGGAATGTTGTACTTACCTAAGCGACCTGGGTGCCAAGTTTCGGCATCCGATGGGGTTCGATTCGAAAGGATTGCTGCCGAATGTTTGGTCAAACTCTTCCACGTTCGGGCGCTCACACTACCTTTTTTCTTCACAGACCGATCTTTTTATCTTTCACTTCTTGACTTAAATTTAGATTTTTTTTAATTTCTTAACTATACACACACACAGTCACAAAAAAAAACTTTTCTGGACAACTTCCTCGCTTGCTGGTCACGTTTCTTCTTCACTTTTTTTTCAAGCTGCTTTTTTTTGCTTCTCTCTCTCTCTCTAACCCAGTTCCGCTAGACCTAGACCACGCCGGTGGCTTCTAATAAGACTACTGGGATGTGGGGTTGAAGGTGCGTTTAATGGCGAACGGACGCGTTTATATGCCAAATAAATATTGATAAAGGATTATTTTTAGAACTCCTATAATGCTCCTGTAATGTCGATAGCCACATGCCTGAATACTGATTGGATAGCCGAAAATTTAACTAGCAGAAATGTATTTGACAGAATTCTAAAATATTACTGTAATAAAATAAAAATAATTTAAATTCTTATCAATTTGTTTGAAATAAATAATTTCTGGCTAATTTCTAGCCATAAATCACAAATAAGAAAAATTTATTGTCCAATTTTTATAAAACTATAAAATACAAATAATAAAATCGATTTTCAAAATATCCTCTATCTGTTTCAGTATTGGATGTATAAATTTCGTAATGTCACAGTGAATGGTACAGCAACCGCACTAACACCAATGCAAGCCGAATTTACATCCGATCTGAATATTGCCTCAGCCATTCCCAGCACGATCTTTTTAATCATTAACGCATTTATTGGTCACAAGATATCACTGAAAATCCGTATGGTGGTGTCGCTAACATTTATTTTATTATTTTTTATTTTGACAACTGCCCTGGTAGAAGTTGACACCGATCAATGGCAAAATGAATTCTTTTATTTGACGCTTTCAACGGTGGCACTGATGAATGGTACAGTACAACAACAAAATGTTAACTTTCTTAACGGAATCTTTTAATATTTCATTATTTCTCCAATAGTTGCGGCAGCTTTTTTGGCTGGCGGTATATTTGGAATATCGGGACTATTTCCCACCGAATATATAACCGCCGTTGTTAGTGGTCAAGCATTGGGCGGTATATTTTCGGCCGTTACCGAAATCATTTCATTGACATTTGGTGCATCGGCCAAAACATCGGCATTCGTATACTTTAACATTGGAAACATTGTGCTAATTGGTTCAATTGCATCGTACCTGATTATGGCCAATACAGTTTATTTCAAATATTTTACCATTGACCGGATGTCGATGGTTAAAGCGTCACAAAATTCCCAATTGTCATTGTTGGCCAATGAGCCGGTTCAACCGAAATTTGATATTGTGTTGCGTAAAATTTGCGTATACGGATTTGCTCAGTGGTTTGTGTTTGTTGTGACGACGGCTGTATATCCATCCGTAACGGTACTGGTAACATCACAAAATTATGGCAAAGGATTGCCATGGAACGGTGAGTAAAATAATCAAGAAATAAAAATTGCTTTGCCTAATTTTAAAAGTTTCGCCACAAGACATCTACTTTATTCCGGTTGTCAACTATCTGCTATTTAACTCGGCCGATTACTGTGGACGAATATTGGCCGGCATTTTGGAATGGGTAAATTAATCTCTTTTGTTTGTTTTTATACCCGTATGATGTTAATCGAAGGGTATTATAACTTTGGTACGGAGTTTGTAACGCCCCTTAATACT
>JANSTT010018736.1:0-13081 GCA_026745375.1 Platyura marginata | reverse complement strand
ATTCGGTAAGTGGCCCTTTTCTCATTAACAATTTCAGTTAAAACAAACAAACATTTTTCCTGCGCCGTAACAATATAGTTATTTAAAGGGGGATGTAAAGATATTTGGTTACGTAGGACAGAAAAAGAAAATAACAACACATAAAGAACAGGATGAAATAAGAAAATAATTTTAATTTAAATATAATTTGAGTCACCTGCACGGGGTTAGTTAATAGGCATCTACAATCATCAGATTATTCTATAGCCAATAAATAAATTAAATTATTGAAAATGAAATAAAATGTTGATACTTATCGCTAATATATTTTTGAGTGAGGATAATTTACCTAATTCTATGTTTAATTATGAACAAAACTTGAAACAATACATTGAAGAACAGAATTTATTGCATACAACCACTAGGTATATATATTTTGTTTACACGATTTTGTGGTGGGCTGAATAAAGCCATTAAGAGGCTTCTAATGAAGCAAACAGATCTATTGGATAAATTTCGGCAATTTATTTTCTTGCATCCCCCTATTTGTTTTCTTCATATTATTTTACTTTCTATTTGTTTTCTTGCTTATAGCAGCTAATTTATTAGACTAATTGTTTTGACGGTTACAAATGAGCTGTTTGAACAACTTATTTGTACAATCAAACGTGTTATCAGGTTTATGTCCCATGAAAATTGTATTTTCCTTATATATTGAATGGAAAATGTTTTGTCATATACCATCATATACCTACTATACTAGTACCTACAATTCAATATACAATGACTAATAAAATTCTTTTTTTTTTTTTTATTGATTATTATTAATTAGTAATTACTAATACTAATACTGATTTTAGTTTTAATATTTTTTATTATTTCACATAAATAATTTATATCTTTGGCCCAACGCGAGCAATATTTATTGATTTGGTATATTTCTGTCGAAACTTATCATTAATAATTATCCCCATCCAATAAATTCGAATAAAAAATTCTTGCATTAACATTAATTAAAAGAATTATAATATTACTTATACACTTCTAGCGCAATAGCCATTGCCATTGCCATTAGGTACCGATAATAAGTTCAATTTATGGTAAACATTATAAAATATATTGAAAAGCGGAGGGTTATAATAATGCAAAGTCACGCGAATCTATTAAAATTTTAAAATTATTCACTTAAAACTCCTAGCTAAATGTTATGTTCGTCAAAGAACAATACATTTCGGGCTATACATATACAGTGAAACCCCTCATAACGGACACCTCTGATAAGCGGACACCTCCTATGAGCGGACACTATTTTTTTATTTGGCGGATTTCCATATAATAGCATATAAAAAAACCTCCCATAAGCGGACCCTCTCATGAACGGACACGGACACTTTTTTTCTGAAAAAAACCTCTCATAAGCGGACAGTTTGCATTCTTTTTTTTCTCAAATAAACACTATTTTAAGGCTGTAACATGTTTCAACTTGCGTTGACCTTGAATTCTAAACAGAAAAGAAAAGGAATTACACACATACAACAGTATACGAACTGTTTTTTATTTATGAGTACACAACAAAATATATGCAAAAACTAATAGATCTATCAATGTGTGAAAATTAAAGAAGCTAACCGAATGTGATAATTAAATGTAAAATCCGCTCTTTTTTAATTATTATGCATTAGTTCTTCATACTGAAATATTTTCCTTAAAAAAATGGCACCTGCTAATAAAATATCCAAAAAAGTGATGCTTACATGGCTTATATTGTTTTTAATTTAAGTTTAATAAAAAAAGAATTATTGATTCGATTTTTTTTTTCAAATTAATAAAAGAGTGATTGTATCTAATGTTTTTTGCAAGTTTTTTTTTATACCTCTCAAAAGCGGACACCTCCCATGAGCGGACAAAATAATTGGAACCGGTGCTGTCTACACTCATCGATCGTTTATTTTTCACTCTCCTGCGAATAGTATATACCTATACCTATGATGCATCCAAGATAGTGATTTGGTAGGTTTGATTTTCAAATCTATTCATATCTATATATATATATATATGATTTGAATGTATATAGAAGTTTTCAAAATTTATTCACAGAAGTACACATTCCCTTACTTCCAAAGACCCAACGTGCCTGATGTATATATTTAGCATTATGCACTTAGTGTTACCATTAAATACATACTATTACTATAAAGTTATTATGCAATAAAATTTTACAAGAAACAGAGTAGAAATAAAAAAAAAATGTATACTTAGAGTTACAATAACAATGTAATTCATGAACTAGGTATAATTCATGGGAAAACGTCACCTGGTATGGACTACCCTATTAATTACTATGTACTTGTACGTCACGCTCATATTGTGCATTATTGTGTGTATTTAGCAAAGGCGAAAAGTCATTTTAGTCACGCCAAAAATTACTAACAAGATTAATTGGAGTATTATCAAAGTCTTCTTGTTACGTTAGTGGTTTTGATTATGGTAAAAGCTGTCGAAGTAGGTAAATATTGTTGAGAACAACAAAAAAAAATGGCGTGCCTGATTCCGATCATGAATTTTTTTTTTGTAAGTACCTACAAATTTAATACTAATTTATTACTCCTAGATCCTTTTATATTTTAAGCATTCTTAAGTTATAAAATTGTTATGTACCTGTGTTTTACTGTTAATCGTGTAACTACATATACACAATTTGGCACCTGTTTAAACAAACAAAATTGCGCCCCCTTTAATATATGACAAAATAGTGCTGTCATTATTCTTTGTGCGCCCAGTTTTAGTACTCCATCTGCACCTATTTTATTATAGCCTAACCATAATTATAATTAAAAATTAACTATTCTACCTATCAATTGTATTTTCTTGAAGATCTTTAAAGGAAATTACTTAAAGATTAAAACAGTTGTTTCTGAAATTGCAATTTTCGTTTTCTAATTTTATCGCTTCCATGTTCAACATTTATTCAATTGCAAAACTAGAAACCAATTCAATTCCTTGTATGTGTACATGTATTTGTACATATGTACTACATACTTACATACATAAATACGTTACTTATATATTATATGTATGTATATAGATGTGATGCTTTCCATAGTGGTCTACCTATAAAAGTACGAATATTGAACTGGACGAGGACATTAGTAAATAATAGAATAAGCCATTTAATTGGTTCCTTTTTCTTCATTTTCCTGAACCAACTACCAGCACTTAATTACGTGAGAAAACAGAAAAATAAAAGATAAGACAGAATGTGTAGAATTACATATATTCCGTTTGTACTAAATAGTAAGTTATAGAGCAATTGATTGTCGGATTGAAGGTAGAATTGGCTTGTTAACAATTCTATAACTGCTTCCTTCCTATACTTGTATGACATCTAAAGGCGTAGTATATTACGTTTACAAAAGAAAATTCTCTTCAAGTATATATATATCCTTAATTTTGTGTTTTTTCCATGTGTCAAAAAATAAATAAAATAAAAGGAAAAGTTTTTTTTACGCCCGGAAAGATCACTCGCTCGCTCGGAAATACTCGTACGATAACTGAAGAGCACTTTGAGATAAATTAAGCGAATTTTGGATTTAGTTTTAGAGACGCAGGGCGCACTACTTTTGACTCACCGTAAAAAGTAAAACGTGTAAAAATATGGTAATGTTGACAATATTTTTACAAATTTACCACTAACGTAAATAATTTACTATTTAATAGTTAAAGAGTCAAAAAATAGTAAAATCAATGACATTATTGGTAAAAAAAAATGTGAGTGTGTGAATTTTGTTAAACTTATTGAAAAGTAGTGTGTCAAATTAAACATTTTTTATGACTCATATTGTATCCCCACCCCTTCAAGTAGCCCCCGTATACATTTGTATTGTATTAGGGATTTTTAATTTAATCTGTATTTAGAATAACCAAACACACGACATTAAAGGATATTAATAACTGGCTCAAAATAGTCGTAATTTATATTACAAAAAGCTCTATGTTAAATATCATAGTTATACGGATAATTACCAAAGTATTAACTAGTACAATATTACCCATAATGGAGTAGGGGAAAAAAATAATTAAACATATAGACTTTTATCTTCCGACAAAGAAGACAAGGATTAGTCGAAAGCTTAACTTATTTTTTGACTCCTTAAATGTTTCCAATATTAACAATTCAGGTTCATATATTATAACGAGGATTCGAGTAACTTATTATTATAGGGCAAAAGTTTTTTTTCTTTTTGTGTTCCTTTCATTTTACTGGGAATATAATACAGAAAAACCTCTCATAGAGGACACCTCTCCAATGCGGACACCTCTCTATTACGGACACTTTTTCCCATTTGGTTGGCCCTAGAATAAAATATCTTTTAAAACCTCTCTAATGCGGACAACCTCTCTAATGCGGACAACGGACACTTTTTATAAAAAATTTGTCTCTCTCTAACGGACAATGTTTACACTGCATTTGTTGTGAACAATACATAGATAACTAACAATTTATTCTGTTGTTCTATAAACAAACTAAAATAACAGATTTTCTAACATGTATAAATTAAATTTTGAAATCATTTTTGTTGTTTATACATATTTTTTTGTTAACTTTACCTATTTATAACTATAAAATGATAAAAGTATTCTATTTCATTCTTTTTTTCAAGACCTCCCTACAACGGACACCTCTCTAACTATTACGGACAAAAAAAGTTGGAACCATCACTGTCCGCATTAGATAGGTTCTACTGTATTTGTTTCTGTTTACTCTGACTGAATGTATGAAAATCAAAGAAAACCCTCCCGATATTTCGCTATTTTCATGAATACACATATTTCTAGAATTATAATAAATATGAAACACAGAGAAATATATAAATTTATATAGTATATATTTGTATATGTATATGTATGTATGTATGTATGTATGTATGTATGTATGTATGTATATATAAAATACAATAAATCAACTCCAGCAGTGTCTCACAAGAAAAGGCGAATTCAATTTATTACAACTCCGCTTGAAAGTTTAATAGGAATGAGCGTTAAGGCGTAAATTCAATTGAATCACACTGGGTATCGGAGGAATTTATTTAATTGTGGTCATGAATTTAATTTTGTTTACCAATTTGTAATTACAATTGAAGCTAAAAGTGGGTAATAATCATTCATAGTGCTTATATGTATTAGTAAGTATTCTGAATAGAATTGGATTGATAAATACCTATTTTGTGGAAAAATTAATGCACAATGGGAAAATACAAAAAGGGGTTTGAAAATAGTAAACGATTGAATGGGGATTATAATATTTATTATGCACTTATAATTAAATACGTATTTTTTACCAGAAGCTTGGCACCTACTTAATTAAAATCAATTTGTTGGCGCAATAATTAATCTGAGGTACTTAACCTTAAACTTTACATACAAATAGCCGTGTACATTATTGAAATAGATGGAAGCCAGAATTAAAGATACAAATAAATAAATACGAGTAGGTCTTGGCTTTCTGTTGGAGAAATTCCAGTAAACATTGGTCCCAAAATTGATTCTTGCTGTACACCTTATACATTTTGGACACATTGGACAGAATAAAATAGCGACTCTGCAATTGAGAGCACTCAGAAATATAATTTAAGTAGTAGGGGAGATGGGGGTACTATGTACGTGTACTTAACTTTGATATACTTAAACCATTCATTTACACGAAAAATATTCGGAATAGTGAAAAAATGAATATGAAAAGAATTTTTGGGAATTATTCTTTATTTCATTGGTCAAAAAAATCCACGTCCTACACTTATAGAGCTGCAATCAATTTTATGTAATTTCCAGAATTTTTAATTATTTCTATTAAATTTTTTCCTTATTACAATACTTCTTAAAATACACGTGGTTAACTATTATTTACTACTGGTCCAATATTTTCTTCTTTAAATTTTACTATTACGCAACAACTTCTCTCAAATTGGCCCATTATGTACGGAATATTTTCTCAACATTTCATTTCTTTTGGTTTTGTTTACAGCTGTAGCTATATATAGCTAGTATAGCGATGATACATTGCACCAACCATTTACATATATACATACCTATACCTTTATCCTATACCTACCACTTGATAAACAATATTTTTCTTCATGATCTGAATAAAATATGTTGAATCGTATACATATAAGAAATGTGCAGCTACGAAAAATATACAATTTTTTCGAATTCTCCAGCATGTGCTGAACATTTGTTGCAATACATATATGGAGGTAGATTACATATGTGGAAAATGTAGAAAATGAGGTGATGCAAGCTATGCATTATTTATAAATTGAAAAATATGAAAAACATTCAAATGTTTGTTTATAATTTACTCCAGTTCCAAACAAAATATCTGTCAGTTTATCATTTTGGCACCCGCTCGCGTATTCCATCATCTTTACACCTTTACATAATATTTTTCTTTTATATTTTCTTAAACAATTCCAACACATAATTTCTCACAACCGACTACATTATCCAACTTATACTGTAGCTGTAGATATACTATGTATGTATGTATGTATGGCTGTCTGTAGGTGCTATGTAGGTGTCTGTAGGTGCTATGTAGGTGTCTGTACACAGAGTACAGAATTGAAGTACATAGAGGTATGCCGGTTTAACTTTTATTTCTTTAACTTTGTTTATTTCATTGTACGTACATACATATGTATATGTATTGTGTAGGATCTGGTATAGGTGAAGTCCTTTTTCCGAAAATGGTGAGCATAATTCCATTAACTTAACTTTCATATCTCTTTTGGGATTTATTATTTTCATCGCAGCTTGACACTAATATTTTGGGCGCTTCTCATTTTTTCGTATAAATTTTGTGTTGTTGCCAATGGATTTTCAAAGTTCCTTTTAAATGTCGAATAGATGTATCGTTTAGGTGTAGTTTTAAAGAATCATGATGATGAAGTGGGTGGATAAAGCGTACAACGTATACGTATCCAGAATTGGGATTTAAAGTCTTTTAAACATAAAAGAAAAACATTATGCCAGACAAACAATATGCAGCATTGTTTTTGTTGTGTTTATATTTACATACGTATGTGTAACCAAAAAACCCACAGATATAAAATGCGTATTTACAACACACCTAAATATACCAATTAGTATCTAATTACAAATTGCAAAAGTGGGCGTACCCAAAAGATTATACATTTTTCGTTTCATACGAAATTTCTTCAATTACTACAAGGAACCTCCATTGAAGATATGATTTTCGACGTAATCTACAGTGAATTATTATTTAATTAAACAATTCAGACACCTGTATGTGTGGGTGTCCATATTTGATCATATTGTAATTTTATGGTTTTGATGTATTTATTAATCTTTGACTTTGGGCGGACAATGATATGACGATAAGATAACTAGGACGTGGCAAAAAGTGGCTATAGGTAGTCCTTGTTATCTTTAAAAAACTTGGATTATGGCAAAATGACTGCTCTAATCCAATTAAAGTTAAAAGCTTGATTTACTGATAAGAAAAGATATCTTCATTATATTTTATTTATACCTACAGTTTAATCTTATCCCTACTCTTATTATGCTAAATGAGTATATTGTAATTTATAAAATTATTGCCTCAAAAATTGATTGAATTGATTACGAATCAATAATAGGTATGTCTATTAATTTAATTATATATTTGCTGTGTATATTTACATATACATATATTGATGGTTTATATTTATATACAATAACAGCTAACTCATTTTTACCGATTTTTTTTTTATTGCATAAAATTGATGTTTATGCAACCCTGCACCTAGGTATGGTAAAATTATTACAAAAAGTTTGTTTTAAAAATTTCGTTTTTTTGCAATATTTGACCATCCGCTGCTAATTCAATACGCAATACGAAACAACTTTACAGTTTTTATTGTCTCCTGAAAAGTACATAAAAATTGAGTTATCGGGTATTGTATACGGTAGTCAGTAAATGGCCATCAAATGGCGCGCACACTGTGGCACCTATTAGCGCACCTAATCAAACGATATTAAAACTTTAAAAACCTCATATCAGTAAAAGATTTTTTATAAATCGTGAAATTGGAGTTTAGTCTAATTTCGAAAGCTTAGACTTGTACGAATTCAACGACATATAGATGTTCGATCTATCTTCTTGTTAAATATTTATTTTAAATGTCTTAAAATGAAATTAAATTTTGTAACCAGAATTTATGCCGTTTTTAGGAGTTCCGACGTAAATCTGTGGAAATAGCTATACAAATCACTTGAAATCTTCATAAATTGATTAAAAACGTTAAGATTATTCATTTTAGTATATAAAAAAATTCGAAGAAAAAAATTGTTGTTCAGATTTTTCCAATTTTCAATTATTGCTTAGATTTTCAAAGGAAGTTAGTTTAAAAAAATTTTCAAAACTATTGGAGAACTTTTTTTTCCAGTTAGCTGATTCGAATATTTATCCGAAAAAAAAATATTTGATCCATCGACATGTAAACTAATTCCTTAAATACCACATCAGGAAAGGATCTTTTAAAAAATCGTGTGTTTGGAATTTAGCCTCGAAATTGCATGCAAATTGAAGCTTAAGAATTGTACATACAAATCCAACGAGATATAAATGTTTGGTTTTATTACGTCTTTTGTATTTATTTTGAATTTTTAAAAATGAAATTTAATTTTTTGATCGGAATTTAATTCGTTTTTAGATATTCCATAGCCAATATGTGGAAAATTCATGTAAAATAATCACTGGAAATCTTCTCAAATTGATTAACCTTTATCCGGGCGTGCAGACGATAGTTTACCGTCACATTCATAAAAGCACGCGTAACGACAACCTGTTGATGTGTAGGGGAATGGGATGGTGTTGTATTCTCTAATTACGACGTTTAACACTAGAAGATTTGGACTTAAGCGATTGGCAAAAAATACAGAAAGACGGTAAATTACCGTCGTGCTACGGAAGAGGGTGCGCCCGGATGAAGATGTAAAACGTTAAGAATTGTAAAACCTTATTACTCCAGCAAACGTATTTATTTATTATAAACTATTGACATCGGTTTGTACACTTTTAGTTTCCGTACGTCCACACTGTCCGTGGTTTCTTCGTACTACTGTGTACCTTCTGACAGTGTTGCCAGCAATGGATGCCAGGTTTACAGAATATTAATTTTAAAATCAAATATGCGATATTTTTTCTTTATGTAATTTTAGTTCAACCATGCCTATAAAAGTTATCAATAATATTTAAAATTTTGTCTCATAGATCCCAAAGACGGAGATGGAACATGTCGCAGGGATGAAAGAAAATGAATTCCAAGGACTAATTGTTAGAACAAAACCACAAAGTGACAGACATGGTAGATGCCGAACAAGATGAAGTGAGTGCTAGTGCTAGAAAAGAACCGTTGGACGTTGGATACGTTGGATGCTCAAAGTTGGAGATAATATGGAGGCGTATTTATGGGGGGAAAGATACACACCGCGTTGGAAGTAAGTTGTAAATGTTTTTTTTTAAATCCTTCTGATTTCCCCAAATAAAGCAAATAAAGAAATGTGACGGATACAAATTTAGATCAAGAGAATTTTGTTATTATTGTGTAGATAAATATTGACAGTGATTCGTTAAGACAAATTTATTTGGCCCGCTAATAATTGAGAATTCTTATTCTAAAATTGAATAAAACAAAACAAAAATCATTCAGTTTTCATCCTAAAAATATTTCTGGGTAGAGAAGGTGTCGTTCCTTTGCTTGTTATCCTATGATACCGATAAATTACAAGATACCATCTACATCTTAAGAAGAAGAAAACACCAAAATAAAACATAAATTTTAGTAATTCTTTCAATCCTTTTTTTTCTTTCTTTTATATATATTTTTGTTTATATACGGATAAATACAAAAGCGCCCATAATCTTAATAATGGGAAAGCAACATCTGCGATACTTTTCAGCATTTTCCTACATAGCATTCGGTGGTAATCCGAGCGTTTTAACTAAAAACCAAATAAAATCTTTGAAGCATGATAGTGCATAATTTCGTTGGATGTATTTATCGTTAAGTAAACATTTTTAGCAATTTAATTCACAGTGGAAGCAAATTAATGGTTTATTGTTTTACCTGTATTCGAACCATTTTGTTTGAACAATGTTTTAGCATTGTATCTATCTATTAAATATTGCTTTCAATTACGAACGTGTAAATAGAAAATAGCAAAGAACAATAAAGTGTTTGTTTGTTTATTATATATACAAATTAACTATAGGTGGTGGGGTGGGTGGTATGAGTTCTTCAAAGTAATTTTTAACAAGTAGGTACCTACCCATAAAAATGGGATGTAGCGTGCAATCACACAATAAATTGAATTCGATTAAAAAAAAAAACAACTCCACACAGCTATGTTTTCATCATTTCATATGAGGTACGTCTATACTCTATACAATTGATCTGTTAAGGCTCGCATTACTATACTACATACATACATACATATGTATGATGTATGTATACATGTGTTTAAGCTTTTTGATATTCTAGGCAAGTATATGCATTTTGGCAGTCAAGAATGATACACAGTTTTCATGAAATAATTAAGAAAATTAATTTATTCTAAGAATACTATAACAAATTAATTTTTAAAATATTAATTTCAAACTATTTTTTCAGTATCTACGCTTCAATGGTCAGGATTGATGGATCCTCTGGAGAATAAACCCCCTGGAAAATGATGTATGTATAATAGGTGCCCAGGAATAATGAAATATAAATAAATTGTTAATAAAATGTACTTAAAACGTAAAAATCTATTCCAATAAATAGGAGAAACTTAAATCTTAGTCTTTTGTTTTGCATGCATTAATTTCAGTTGAAGATCCACAAGATTCATCATTTCAGGTAAAGATCTACAAGAAGCATCGTTATCCAAAAACTGATAGTGCCAATGGAACGGCCGTCCCCTAAAACCCTTAGACACCAATTTTCATGAAAATATCTCGAAAAATAAGGATTTTAAGAAATCCAATTTCAAAACGGTACATGCAGCGCCATCTCTGGGTTGAGTTACCTGCTGCAACTTATGAACTCCTGATCCAAAAATTTTTATTTTTTCGATTTAGACATTTTTTTCCGGCATTTTCGTGGGGCGTCGTTTGGTAAAAAAAAATCTAAAAAACTGTTTTGTTGTTAAACGACGCCCCACGAAAATGGCGAAAAAAAATGTCTAAAACGGAAAAATAAAAATTTTTAGATCAGGAGTTCATAAGTTCCAAAAGGTAACTCAACCCAGAGATGGCGCTGCATGTACCGTTTTGAAATCGAATTTTAGAAAATTCTTATTTATCGAGATATTTTCTTGAAAATTAGTATTTGGGGGTTTTAAGGGTCGGCCGTTTTAATGGCGTTATCAGTTTTCCGATATTCCTTCATTTAACGAATTTTTATAAAAAATATTTCAAAACGATACATGCAGCGCCATCTCTGGGTTTGGTTACCTGCTAGTATTATGAACTCCTGATCCGAGAATTTTTAATTTGTCGTTTTGAACAATTTTTTTCCTCATTTTCGTGGGGTGTCATTTGGCAAAAAATTATTTTTCAAATTTTTTTTTGGTCAAACAACGCCCCACGAAAATGACGAAAAAAAATGTCTAAATCGAAAAATTAAAAATTTTCGGATCAGGAGTTCATAAGTGGCAGCAGGTAACTCAACCCAGAGATGGCGCTGCATGTTCCGTTTTGAAATAGGATTTTTTAAAATCCCTATTTTCCGAGATATTTTACTGAAAATTTGTATCTAGGGGTTTTAGGGGACGACCGTTTCATTGGCGTTATTAATTTTTCGATGTTGTTGCATCTTGTAGATCTTTACCTGAAATGATGATTCTTGCTGATCTTTATCTAAAATTCAATCATGCAAAACAAAAGACTAAGATTTAAAGTTTTCCTATTTAATATAAAGCATTTTTTGTTTTTTACATTTTATTAACAAATTAGATATTTAATTTAATTATTCCTGGGCACCTACATACAGCATGGATTTGATAGTCTGTCAGTTTTTGGTTTTCCATAGAATTTAGAGTTTTTGGCGGCAACGATGATACTAGAACAATAGTTTAAATTAATATTAAAAAAAAGAAATTATTTAATTTCAAAATATCCTTTCTCACCGTTTTTTTTAATTTTTTAATTGTTTAATTGTTTAATTGGTGAATAAATTACTCGATATTATAGGTAACGTTAAAACGATGACCAAAATAATAATTCAAAATCCAAAAACGTAAAACTCCCAAGTAGCCTAGGAATAAAAGAATATTAATAATTGATTGAATTAAATTAGAAATTATTTTAAATAAATATTTAAAAAAAATATCAAAATCACAATATTTTCCTTTGCATGCATTATAACTATAGCAGAGAGGAGATCAATAAGAAATATTAATAAAAAATATTAGATTAAATTTCAGTAGGTAAGTAAAAAATTTTATAATGTTTTCCAGTCATTTATTTATACGAATTCCCTTAATACAATGTACCCACACACACATATGTATGTACATTAGGGTAGATCGATCCGGGAAATCAAAATCCACATAGTCAGAAAAATGTCTGGAAGTGTACTGAGTATTTTGTGAAAAATGGAATTTTCTGTTCTCTTACCAAAATCTTGCGCAAATTCAAACATCACAAAAGGAGCCTATTTTTGCTAATATTTAGGAAAATAGATGTATGTAGCTTCCGTCCCCGATTAGCTAAAAATCTATGTTATATCTTATTTAAAAGGTAATAATTGTAGAGCAAAATTTTCTCTAATAAAGTTTTTTTGAAAAAAATACAGATGTTAGTCTATTTTTAAAAATAATTGTGATATTTTTGGAATTATTTTTCTTATTGGTTTTTATGTACAAATTAAAAATTGTTAGCAATTGAATTTCCAAAATTTTGTTATTTTTGATTATATGTAATTTTATAAGCTTTCCAAAACTCGATAAAGTTTGAAAATCGCTTATCCAATTCATTCTCCAGATGTAACGTCCCTCTCTGAGACGCTACTGATATTGTGTTATATACATATACATATTATATATTGATTGTTAACATTAT
>JANSTT010018735.1:0-55056 GCA_026745375.1 Platyura marginata | reverse complement strand
ATAAATTGTTATTTAGACTAAAACAGTCATGTGCTAAAAAATTTGCTCTGAGTGAACCATCTTATACTTTATCTATGATATTATGTACATATATAAACATTGCAAATAACATTGTATAGGTGCCTATATCTACCACAAACCACAATTGCTAAAAATAAATAAATCTTCATAGCATACTTAATGTTAAAGTGTCGCTAAATTATTCAATTAACCAATTATCTAGACATTTTGCTGACAATACTATCGTGTCGGGGTATTTATTGAACTTAATATTTTAATCTATGTATTATACTACGCTGGTTTTGGGAATATCGAAATCAACGACCATAAATAACACCCACAAAATTCAGTTTTGAAATATTTGCTTGGGATAAAATAGCCTTTTTAGATTTAATAACAACTCTTTCTATAATCTTTCGAAAAACCAAAAATTCAATCGTTGACACGTTTAAAATTTATGCAACATTTTCCTCCAATACATTTTACAGTCACGTTCAGTAAATATTTGCTAAATCGAGAAAACAAAACAAAAACGAATGAAGAAGGTATTATTGGAGCAATAAATAATAAAAACAAATAGCAGAGAAATTTAAGCTTTTAATTTATCGATGTGAAGTGAACAGTAGGTACGTTATGATATCAATGCTGTTGTATATCTGCTATTAAGAATCAAATTAAGATACTCCGAGAGTTATCCCATGTTAAAGACTTTATTATTGATTAAGGTACACTTCTATCGTAAAAGGAAATGAGAATTTATGTTTAAATACAAAAGTTGTCAAGAACAGTATAATGGACATCATCTACTGTACACAACTTACGTTTGAAGTTGCTTGTTGAATGATAGGAAGACAATTCAATTTATTTGCTAGAAAAAATCTCTTTTTGGTGATAAAATTCTTTATTTTCACGAAGAGGAAAAATGCCTTGAAATCACTTACTAAATTGTTAAGTTTAGTTATTTAGTAAAAGTCGTAAGCGAAGTTTTTCTAGTCATTTTTCTTTTCATTTATTTTTATTACATTGAACGCATTCACTTTCTCTACATAATTTCAACGTCATAAAAATAATTACTAACTTTACTACCATTTTTTTGTTTGTTTTAGTTGTTTGAGGCGCCCTTTTTTTTGGGTTTCAAATCCGATAATAAGTCATATGATTTATTGTTAATTAATTAATTATTGATTTAATTCTAAATTATGGATAAGATGTAAGTTTTTATGGCACATGTATTATTGTTTTTAAGGTGGAATTTGAAGCACCCGATCCCAGGGGTCAAAGGCTCGACAAATAACCTAAATGCCTTCGAAGGAAATTTTTGATTAAAATCTAGGATTTGCCGCGTGGTAGTATAGCTTCTCAACCACTGATTCACTTATTATTTTAATATCATAACAAAAGCATAACCTAGTTGATACACTTTTTTACATTAATAAATATGTAATGGAAATACTTATGTACAATAAATATGTAATGTATGTATATTGTATATGTCTATGTAAGTTTTCCTAAAAAACGGTAACAGTTATCATATTGCTCATGTTTTTTGCTCATAATAACGCGTCTTTTATCTAAAGTAAAATTGTTAGACCCTGTATATACATAATGTAAGTATATACATGAAAATAAATAATGTACATATATAGATTGTTTATATAATGATCGGAGCCTCAGAGAAATAATGTTCAACGACCAAAAACATGATATAAAAAGAAGAAAAAAAAAACCAAAGAACGAAATAACAGATTTAATTAGCTAATAATTTCCTTCAATTTGAAAACAAATATCGCAACATATTACGATTTTTTATACAAATGTACATACATATGTATGTACATAGCATAATAATGGTTTTTATACCAGGAATTTTCAATTCATACATTATGTATGTTTGTATATGTATGTTATGTATATAACCTTATGTTTTCCAAAGTACAAAGCCTTACCACTATGTGAATGGGAAAAACGCGCGTTTATAAGCCTAAGAAAACAACAAAAGTTTAAAAGAAGAAATTGCTGAAAAACGTTTTTCTTTGAACGCTAAATTGCCGCTTATGTTTTCCATGCATACTTCATGATGGGAAACATGTGAATAAATTTATTGAAGCTCATGTTTTTACTTTATTTTATTCATATAATAAATTGTACGGTAATAGGCATTCATTTATAAAATATAAAGCAATATAATGTGACTTAATAGAACGAAATTCGAGCTTGTATAATATTAAGATCAGTTTAAGTAGTACCTACTGCTGTGATTTGACGATATGCATTTTGAGGTAAAAATTTTGAATCGCTTTACCATGTTTTTTTACAGCATTCAAAACGTATTGAATCAGCGACGAAGCGTGAACGCCATTGTTGGATGTACTTCGTAGAAAGTTATCACTAAAAAAGGGTCGATTTTATATTCAAGTGAACATAATTTTTAGGTTGATTGGATAGGATTTTGTGTCATGTTTATATAAAATAAATTAGTTATCGATTTCAAACAACATAATATTATTATATATGTAGGTGTAGATAAAGTAGTGGAATACTATTCATGAAATTCAGCGCTTCATTTTAATCACTTTAAATACCAAAAACATGTTGAACCCGTTCCGCGAACCAACGGCCTCAGAATTGTTTAGACGTTTAATGAGTATTGAGATTAAGATGTTAGTATTTTGCAACTCAATAGAGTTATGTATTAGGGTGCATTTTCAATGTATGGACTTTTTTGGGTTAAAATTTAAAAGAATGGAGGGAATATATTTTTGCAAAAAAAAAAGAATTTTTTCTAGTCTAAAAATTATCATTTAAATTTTAAATTAAAAGACAAAAATGATTTACTTTTGTTTATTTCCAAAAATATTCTCTCTAATGCCTAAAGTTTGAATATAAAAGAATAATATACTATTTTAAAGAAAATGTTATAAGCTATAATTTTTTACTTATTAATGTTTTTTTAAATGTAACGGTTCAAAAGTTATAGGTTTAAATATGGAAAAAGTGCATATTTTTCCTTTGACCCGAATGCGTGACTTCTAAACAATTTTTTTTTAAATTTCATTCAAATTCTTTTAATACCCTACTTTTCCACGCCACACCACGTTTAAAATTCTCAAAAAATGCACCCTATTATGTATGTATGTAAAAGTAAGTAAAAAAATGTTTAATGATTACACAGACATAAATCAAAATTTAAATATTGATTGACAAACTCGCAAAAATGACAATATTAATAATTTTACTACAAAATTCAAAATTGTTGCTATATACTACCTTTATAATGTATCATTTTAATTTGCCTATTTATTAAATTTACCTTTGATTTTGACTAACATCTGTTTATGATTTTTGAACTTGTCATTTTACTTTGTAGTCAAGTCAATGTGCAATATCATTTTCTCTCAAGTCTGTAAATTATTATTATTGATATACATAAGTATAAGTAACTGCCTATGTACATATGTGTTGTAAATATCTACCAATATATAAGAGTTGTGTGAAACTGATGGCATATCAAAGTTAAGTCTTATACAAAAAATCCGCCAATAATGCAGACGCAACACGCGCTTAAAAGCTTTGATGTAAAAACTTTTTTTTTTTCGTAAATATGTTACGTCTTTGATGTTATATGAAGAAAAAAAAAAAAAAAGAAATGAAATATTGCAAGCGGTAATCGTTTTTGCTGATATTTTGTGTATTCTACAAAAGGATATCCTAAATACCCTGGCAGTTACCAAATGTTTGCAAAACTTGCTATCCCTTTATTCGATTTCACTCTATATGTACGAGTATGCATATGTAGCGTACTCTTATTGTTTTTCATTTTGTCCTCAACTTCATTCTAGAAATGACAAATCCAATGGGTGTCAGAATCCTTCTGTTACTGTCATGCCATGAATATTAATTTGATCGACTTTAATTACAAGCGTGGTCGAGTTTATTTTTTCTGTTAGAACAAACAGATCTAGGTAAATAATATAATACGTACGCTTTTATACCTATGTAATTATGTATATGTAATCATATACAACTACCCAATATAAAAACCGCTATACCCTACTGTAGAAGCTAGACACACCTTTGTCCATATGTTTCATATATACCTCATATCCATATCCCACTGGCACGTTATGCCTTTTTGGATACCTACCTACGTGTAAAGTATGTATGCATACAGTCAACTCCCAATATATAATGTTCTGTACTATACATATCTGTTGCTGCCGTACAAACAAACATAAAAAAATATTTGCCAACGTCGCACCTGCAAATTATTGCATATTTTCATATTGATCCACACATTGATTAAAATTTTCGCGCAATATACATGCAAATTACATATATATACGTGAAAATGATGTCAATCACCACACCTTCCATACAATATTCGCAATATATAAACGTATGTATGAATATGTGGAAAAACACATAAAATATGTAGCAAACTTGAATATATTCCCTGTTAGAAGCTTCCAGAAATAAATTAATGCTCAACTTTCGTAGAAGGTCGTTCGTAATGCACTTCTGAATTTAGAATACTTCCGTTATCTGTTTAGTTGTTTGTACAAATGTTTGTAAGTGTGTTTGTCTTCTATTCGTCTTTCTATATATATTTTTCTATATTCGGGCTATTTCTAAACTAGGTTAGGTTAGGTTAGGTTGGGGGGGGGGCTGTAAGGCTATTGACTCTTCACCACTGAGACCTAAAAGATCTATTGTAGGTGCCCCAGCTGATATTTAAATGTGAGGTGTTATTAAAGAATTGTAGCACCCGAAAGGGGCTGTTCTGTCGGATGTCGTTTGGAGTCAGAATGTAGCCTCCTAGGTGAAGAAGCCTTTTATGGGCCAAGGCCGGACAGTCGAAGAGTATGTGTTCCGCTGTTTCGTCCTCTTCGAGACAGAAGCGACATGAAGGGTCAGGTGTTCTGCCGATTTTGTGGAAATAATATCTCAATTGGCAGTGACCTGTAGATAGTTAAGTGTAAATTCTGAGGCTGTTTTTATGAAGCCTTAGCAGCTTATCAGCTCTTTGATGTGAATGCGAATTTATGAATTTCTTCGCGTGTTGTTGACCAGGAATGATTTCCCAGTGGGACCGCTTTTCGCCCTCTTCCCAGTCCATTGATGCCCTTCTGATTGTTCCTTTTGACAATCCACAGAATGGTTCTGGACCGATGAAGCGCCTTCTCTTGCGAGGGCATTCTAAACTAAATAAAACTGAAAAATAAAGTGGAAAGTTTACAGAACAAAAAATTGAATAAAAATAGTGGAGAGTAGTCTTCTAATTTATTAAATTTATCAATTTATTCGTACCTACATATACTACCTAAAATCACATAAGCGACATTTTTTTTTTGCACCCCCATTTACTTAAGTAATATAAGAGTAATGAACAGAATATGTTTGTGCACATTTGGCTTAAATATTAATAGGCAACAGGTTTTCAAAATTGAAATATATCACCTATCATCATCGTGAGTATTTTATTGATTTTAATTTTTAACTCAATTACTTTATACGCAGGTGCATTACTCCAAAAAAAAACAAACCAATATAACGCAATTGTTGGGTTTATAGAAGCAAAAATGCCTTGCAAAATTCATTAAATGGTAATGAGAGAAATTACACATCATTAACATGTGTAATGAAGCGTTGTGTAATTACAAGCGATGTCGATTGTACGAGTACATACCTACTCATAAAAGTTACATACATACATACATACATAATATATGTATGTGCTATAAAAGGTACACACCTTTAATATATGCTGTGGGAAATGTCATAAAATTTATTGATTAAAAATGTTTAATTTGAATTGCTCTTTGTCCTGATGGTTGTTAGTCCTCAATTTTTATGTACATTAAGCAATTACGTTTAAGTAATTACATAAATACATACGTGGTTTTTTTTTTGGGTTTCCACTCAAAATAAATGCCATTGCAATAGCAACCAATGAGAAAATATACCAAATCTTCACTAATGTACAATCGTCTATTATTTTCTAGTTTTATCTTTTAAGAAAAATTAATGATCCTAACAAAGTATCATAAAATGGTAGGAAACTACATACTTAAACCCAGTATAGTTAGTAGAGATGCAAAATCATTCAGCAAGATGAAAATTTGCAATCCTATATAATCTAAATTTAATGTTATTTTACGACGTAATTAAAAGCAAACAAGACTCTATTTTACTAAAATATTTTCTTTTTTTTTTTTATTTTTTTACTTTCCAAGAGGTACGGTAAGTCCTTTTGTGGTATTTTATGCACTTTTTATGACTTTTCCTATAGTAAATGTTGTCTAAAGAAACATTTCCCAAGCAAAATGTTTTCCTCTGCTCGTTCTTTCTATGCTATAATTTTTTTTTTTTTTTGTGGAACTTTTTGGTTAAATGTGTAGGTATGTGTAGGTATATGTAGTATGTAGTAGTATACTTCTGACTATAGAGAGGTACAGTATAACTACCTGTGGCAATTTAGTGCACATCGCATATGAAACAATTCTTGAAATAAATGAATAACAAATTAGATGGTAATACATGCATTGTGCTAATTTGGAGTTTGGTACATTTGAGTCTGACATTTATTTAAGAATATAGTGGAGAGGGAATAATAATTGAAAAATCAAGAAAAAATTTTACAAATGCGAACTGGAGGAAAATTTAATGGTATCGGTATATAGTTCTAGGTCTTGATAAAAAGTTTTCAACAATTCTCTATTTGTCAATGTTAGGATCCAATCCCAATAAGGAATGTCCTTCCTTAACCCATTTAAACCGACCAAATGTCTCAGTGGATTGTGTGATTGCCTTTGGAGAGGGAGATTCAAGTCCGACTGGGGTTGAAACCAGACAAAGTTTTTCTCTGGTGTGTTGACTTTAATCTGTCACCGGCTGATTGGATTGCACCTTAAAACAGTCAGAAATTGGATTATCTCAGAATGACAATACTTTCCAGGAGAAACACCTCAAGTGCTGCATTTCCACACACACAAAGAAGATACCGTCATATCAGTGAGATAAATATGTATATTCGGTGGTAAAAAAAAGGCACAATTGTGCTAATTGGTAGATCAAGATAGGTCTTGCCACGAAAAAGAAGGAGAAGAAGAACCCATTTAAACCTAAAGGGTTGAAAACGACCCATTTACAAATTCATCGACATTTCTTTTGCATATGCATATATCATTTTTAAATGAATTAGGACTCCTGCTACATAAAAATTGTTTTGGGTTTAAATGGGTTAATCCTGAAATAATTTAGGTTTCATCAAAATCCATCTTTGTCTAAATTCCTAGTTGACGAAACTCATAAATAATATTCGAATTATTAAATATATACAAAATTCCTATAATTTTGAATTACATTTTGAGAATAGAGGCCAAATGAGATTTTCGGAATTCGCCTATATTTAAGAATTGAGCCAAATAAATAAAAATAACTATTAAAAAAACGAAAATTCAAGCGATGCAAAATGTTTCGGGATTCGGGCTAGTGTAACGATATATTTGGCTAAAAAGATTTGCTTTGGTTAATTTTGTCGTTATTTATTTTCTATCCACATATCAAATCAAAACTTATGTAGGTCGATAATACTACATCACCCTATATATATATTTACGTATAATACGGCCATGTAATCAAGTCTCTTCTTCTTAAAACAAAACTTAATAACATTTTCTTTTTCCAATAAATTATTGTACCTGTTCAATAACCCGACAGAAAAATGGGGGGAAGGGCTACAATAGATATAGAATATATGTAGATATATACATACATACATCGTGGTTATATGCTGTTTGTTTGGAGACTACGGATGGTTCTATCTAAACATTTTCCCTCTATCACATTGTGAATATCATAAACATTATATCACGTCTTCGTTCAAAACCATTTATTTTAATTTTGCTCCGGCATATTAAAGCTTTGGTAGAGTTAGTGACACAATTTGTATTCTGGAAATGTGGTTTTTCTCGTACTCTCTTTATGTGCATTGGTAGGTCGTAGGTCGTAGAGGTATTAGACTAAGTGGGATTGTTTAAATGCAAAATAGTATTACATCGAAATGGATTTTTTCTTTATTCTTTAATTAATGATTTTAAATTTTGAAAATGTAGCTAAAGCTTAGGCTTAATTGAACGTTTGGGTTTAGAAACAAGGTATGAGTGTAAAAGTGTATATATTTGAAGTAGAATAACTTGGCGGATTATTGTACAATGTACACCGGCGATTTGTTTACTTAAAAAATGGGAATTTTTTTTCTCGTTTTCCTCTTTAATCTTTCAATAAATGAATGCTTTTTATTAAATTTTCCATATAATATATCTAATCCTATAATTAGAGATATATTAGTCAAATTTTAGAAAGGGAGACTTTCTAAAAATTATTTTGTTTAAAAATGTTTTAGAATTTTTAGAAAGTAGAATATTTGAAGCATTAATTAATTTTGAACTTATAAAAGATCCAAGAGCTTGTTCGTCTGATAGTACTTCCTTGAAGTTATACAATACTCTAGCAGTCCTAAAGATAATATTGTCAACTTTTTAAGTATATCGTACATTTTTAAGAATTGGTTCTAATATAAAAAAAATGGTCTTTCTAGATAAGTCTTCAAAAGATATTTTAAATTGAATGACCGTTGCATGATTTCTAAATTGCTTTTACTAAAACTGCTGATGACTGAGCGCAATCCTTAAATCCTACTAATTTTTTTTAAATTGTATGCTCTAATTCTAATACTAATGTCTAATAGTTGAGTTTTTTTTTTAATCCACGAGCATTTTTAGGAGTTGTTTATCCATAATGAGATCCATGTAGAGATGAGGGATATCTCGGCAAACCGTCGAAGATAACAAACGTTATAAATATGTTATATTAAAAACATAATTTTACATATAATATTAGCAAGAAACAAGTTACAAATTTAACACCAATCTGTCCTTGAGATTAGCTCAACTTACACACATCATCTATAGCTAATGTTTGCATATAAACACAAGAAACTAATAAAAGGATATTGTGGATAAGGAGGTGAGTAACAGAGAACTCTACGCTGTAACTGGACACGAATTAACAGAAGAAATAAACGAAAAACAGATAGGGTGAACGCGCATTCCTAATATTACTGTTAGTCCATCTCTTAATTTAATTTAATTAGTAATTCGATGTTTCAACAAATTCATTAATTAAAAGTAACCAATCTCAGTCACAAAAATCTCTGATTAATACAGTAAGATGTCTAAATAAACCTATTTAGAATGTATCATCCGCTCATTACATCTTAGATAAAAAAATATTTGCAAAATTAAAAATGTTAAACTTTAAATAAAATCAGGAAAATATTATTTCTTTAACGACTTCCCTTTTTTCAAAGAAAAATATCTCAACAAAATATTCTCTTCTTATATAAAATTTCAAAAAATATACAATTTTATCTAAAATATAAATCAAGAAATTTCTTTTTGTAATAATGCAATGAATCAGATTTAAATTTTCTTCACATTTGTTCGCCGGAAAATTTGTTAGTGCCCTTTAACAAGGAAAGTTTATCAATTACAATCATTTTAACAACTGCTTGAAACTTTGCCAGGAGTCGCCTGTTGCAATTTGTGTTATGAGCTATGAGCAATGAATATATATTTTTCTCTTTTTATATGTTAAGAAGGAAACATATTAAAAATATGAGTTATAGATTTATGATAGGTCAAGGACAATGGTTGTTAGTACATTGTTGAAATATTTTATTGACAATTTACAGTGATTAGTAGTAGAGAACCTTGACTTATCTTTTATGTTAAATATACGGATATTATAAGATAGGTAGGGTAATTTGATTGTTCGACAAACATCTTGACCATTTTTTTTTAAAGTGACTCTTTATTAATATTGGGGCCGCTTTCTCGTTTGACGGAAAAAAATGTCTTGATTATCAAAGATTTTTTTTTAAAGAAAACAAAGAAGTATATTATTTAAACTTTTCCGCTATATATTTTGACACTTAAAAAAAAAATTATATAAATTTTATGTATGTTTTGCATTTTTACGGAAATGAAAAAAGTGATGAAAATCGACTGTGTACATGATTTCGGCCAAACGGCTCATCCATTTTTATTATTAATCTGTAGGAAATACTCTATTAATTAACGTGAATTTGGATAATTCATTGTGACCAAAAAATAACAAAATGGCGGAACTTTTTTAAAAAAGGGCCTATTGAATTTTTGAAAATAGTTCCGCTATTTTTTTTTTTTGGTCAAAATGAATTAAATAATTATAAATTACACCTGCTTTAAAATAAGTGCTCATTTGAAATTCAATTATTATTGGTTTGGAAATTGTTAGACATTTTTTTACAATAATAAATTTTACTGTTTCGAATTTCAGTTTGCCAAATCTTTTGTCGATTACCTTGTGTACGTCTAATTTGCCTTCCTAACTACTTGACATCTAAATTTACATAATGTCCTGGATGATCTATTCAAGTCAAATTATTATTTATTACAAAACTTACTACCCCCAAGATTTTGAACAGAAGAGACCTAGGAAAGTAAAATATTGATATAATTTCTTAAATTACAAGATTTACTTACATTTTATTAGACTCCTACAAAAAAAAACACTTTAGAATCTTTAGGTGGTTGATTCTTTTCTTTAATTTCAAATTAATGACCCAGGCAACTCTAAACCACATATAGTCCACTTTTTAATAATTAATACATTTAATTAACACTTCTTCACACTTTAATTTGTAAATTAATATTTTCGATACGTAATTCATAGCCGGTGGCCATATTATTTACGTTTCAAAATTGAAATCGAAATCGAATTGGATAATGTTAGGAAATAAAATAAACCCCTACGTGTTCACTTTCGTTACATAATCCATATACTAGGACCCTCGTATGAATACGTAACTTTATATTTTATTTTTATATGTAATTTAAAAGAGCACCCGTCTTTCTAAATAACAGCCTAAGCTAAGAATAATTTATAGCTATGTAACTTATAAACCTATTCTTACACTTAGCAGATACTAGATCCAATTTATAAGTTTAAGTTTATAAATTAGCCAAACAGTATCCATAAATTATGGAATTATATGTATTGCAATTTAAATATTATATACCTAGCTAAATCTTAAAATTATTCTACTTTTAAAATTAAAACTAAAGTTACGTCTATCTCTAAATATACGTATAGTAGATACTACTGATTGTGTAGCTAAATTTATTGCTTATATAATATTTTATTGTTATTTCATTCCTACAGGCTAAAGGTAATAAACAAAAAATTGTTTTTTATCATTATACCAATAAATCATTTTATTCCCATAGGTTATGTAATATATTTTTTATAAATTATTTCAATCGAAAATAATTCATGACGTTCCTTGTCTTTTAATTTCGTCTGAGTCGTATGTGGAAGTCAATATTCATACACATTACCGGTTCGTTATCTTTCCTTGTACCAAAAATATTTACTTTCCAAAAAAACGGCTTAGAATCTGATGTTAATCTAAAACGGTGTTTATTATGTACGGCATTATATGTATGTATGCATGGGTGGGAGATTTTCGATTTTTGCAACATCTTTAAAAAGTATAAGATTTAACATTTTATATGAGGTAGGTGGGAGGTGACCGGAAACAATGTCGGTTTATCTATTTTTATGACTTTCAAACTGGTTATTATACCTAAATGCTTAATTACGTAACCAATCAACCGTAGGTATTGTAGGAGTATATAATACGAGAGCCACTCTTGTCGTTATTGATTATAATTTTAATTGAAATATAAATGTTCAATATCTGTCTACGTAATTTATTTTTAAGGGCTTTTAATTAAAATTATGATACGTATTTTTTTAAATATAAAAAATATTATATCCAATAAAAATCCTACCTCATAAGAATGCTGCACAAGTACCTTCATAGCTTATTTGGCACATTTTAAAATAATCAATCAAAAACAATAAAAATAACTGCATTTTTTCTCAAATTAAAAATTAAACCGTTTTAAAAATATCTATTTTTTGACATTATATATTTATCAGAAATCAAGACTACTTCAGATAATACTAAGAAAACGAACAAGTTGCAAAAGACGAACCTTGCTACAAAATAAGTGTTTGGGGAAAACAGCTATTAGGCTATTAACCTAAACTATGTAAAATTAAAAAAAATACCTACTGCAAAAAGGTGTCATCGACAGGAATTTTTTCTACAGCAAATGTTCCACTTTTTAATGGGCAATATAAATGTGGTGTTATCGTTTGCAATGCATTACTGAAAATTGTTAGTGGAAGTCGAACAAAATCACAAATATTTGTTGATATCGCATCAGATTCGTCAATGACATACGAGCATTTTTCGGAATTTGTTGGAACTTCACATTTTTGGATGCTAAATTTCACTGAAAGGGATTACATAATCGATTTAGTCATTTCCATATATATACAAAAGTAAGTAATAATAAAAAATCAAATATTTACAATCAAAGCCATCATCAAAATTTTCTAAGACCGTTACATTTCCACTAACATAGTAATTATTTTTTCCTTCACGTATGATATCCATTGGATGCACCATAATCGGTAAATTTTCTCTACCAGGACATTGGCCAATATAAGTAAAGACTACCTGTTTGCTAGGTTTTTTGGTTCCTGGCTTGGAAGCCCAGCAATATATGCCATTTATTGATAAGATAATCAATAGAAAAATTATATTTCTTTTGAGTTCAGTCATTTTCATACTGACGAATTATATCAATATGACTTACTCTAAGTGTTATGAAAAAAAAAATTTATTTCAACTAGAAACGGAACTATATGTTTACGATAATTGAAGGTAATGGCGTTTAATGAGCCGAATCTATTTAGATTAAATATGTAGAAAATCATTATAGAACCATCATTAGATATGGTGGCAATTAAGTTATCAAAATTTTAATCTTATAATTGGAAAAAATGTTTAAATCATCATCAAAATTACTGAACTGAAATGACAAAAATTGGCTGTTTCGGTAAAGAGGAATGGAAACAATTAACAAATATTAAAAGGCTTGGTCTGTTATGCAAAATTTCAGCTTTCCAGCTCATTGCGGTTTTGAGTAAAAAATAATGCAAGTACGGTAACTCTAAAATCTCGGCACTTGAGAGCATTTAGATTGAAATGAATAAACTTCATGAGTCTGGTTTTTATTCAAACAATTCTTCACCTTTTAATTTACCCATACTATCGAAATGAACACTTAGTAGTCATCTGAACTATTTATTTCCGTAATATTAATGTTGTAATCACTTGTGACATAAAAATTTCAGTGACCCTCGTATAGTCCCTATTATAATAATACTGGTACGCGTACCATCGATAGAGAACCACTGCCTTAGCTATTGTACGCATTTTACAAATATTTAGATACATTCTAAAAATAGTAATTCGGTTGGCCGTTACATTTATCTACGTATGAAAAAGTTTTAGACTAAATTGAAACTACTAAATCTATTTGAAAGAAAAATTTAATTTATCTTAAATCGTACAAAAAATATTTTCATCTAGCCCGATAGAGCTGACCCTCTTCAAAATTGTTAAAATTTTTGAACGCACTGCAAAAGTAAATCCCTTAGCTTCAATCTTAAACTTTGCTTGCCGCCGCAAATAATATGCGTATTTTTTTCTTCAATTTGTATTGATGTTGCTTCACCAACTAAACTTACCGTTACCGAACCTGGTCCATTTTGATCCACTTTAATATCCGTAATGCCGTCTTGCGTTAATTTTTTCAGAAATAAATCCACGTCTATTGTGCCCCATTCGTACTTTACTTTACTGAGAATATTTTCTCGATTTGGTATCAATTTTTTTGAATCATCAATTTGTGTATCGAGTACCTTATACAATTAAAATATTTTGTAAATATTTATGTAAATGAACAAAAAATATGTTAAACGTTTACGTTGATATCATGTAAATTGTCCTTAACATCAAGATAACCAGTTAACGTTGATAAATTCATTCCGGGTTGTATTTCGCGTGGTATAATAGTCTGAGCAATGTCTGGCGCTAGGAAGACACGATTTCGTTTTCTCTTCAATGGTAGTTTGATGACATCACCTCGATTGAAGGTTATAAGCTGCTTGTCCTACATTAAAGAATAAAATCAATCGCTTGTATTGTACGTACATTTAGAAATCAGGCTTACTGTTGGATGATCAATTATCAAATCAGTTTTGTGTGGTACCATAAGCGGTGGTTGTGTATAACTTTCTGGAATTACAACAACGCCCGGTTTAAGTTCTTTCAGTAATTTATTGGCTTGCTGAAAATTGAGCGATGTCTCAATGGGACAATATATCGCTTTCATGGCTAATGGTTGAAACGGAGCTAGAGCTTGTAGATATGGAAAGTCGGGTTCTAAAAAAATATTTGTGAGTTTTAGAAAACATCAAAATATGCAAACAAATGATGTTGACCTGTAAATATGACAGTGTGCAACGGATTGGAGCCCCAAAGTTCGATAAAGTGAACAGCGTCTCCAAATCTTAAACTTGGATGTCCACAAAATACAACGCAGGGCTACAACGAAATATTTTTGATACATTTTTTTTTTGTACATATTTTTAATAAATATATAATAACCTGACGAAAATCCGTACTAAATCCTTTTGAGTAAATATGTTTGAAATGCTTTAGACGTGCACTTTTAACTAAGCTGGCATGTGGAAATGGTTCATCTGGAATATACACTTTATTCTGTTTGATAGAACTCAACCACTCAGCCAATATATTTGAATATGCCAGAGAACTATCAGCCACGGGCGAAATGAAAAACATTGGAATTTGTGATAGACCATGATTATCTAAATTCGTCGGTAGACACTCAAATAAATCATATACGACACCAGATGGATAACATGGAATCAGTACAGAGCCTCCATTACGAAGTGTAACTCCTAATTATGTACAAATTTTAAGATCATTCATCATACAAATTTTCTATAGAAAATACTTACCAACATTCATGCATAGTTCACCGAGCATACTATCGGGATTAACATGTGGGGCTTGTGTTAATCCCGTCATTATAACAACATCGGCATGTTTCAGAGCAGACTGATTTATTGGTCTTGGATGTGTTGTTAATGTTGACGATCCACTAACGTATGCAATTTTTTCATGACCTGACGATAGAATCCAATTGCTGGAACCAAGACAAAAACCTGAACTTACTGGTGTAACTTGTAATGCACCAAATATATCCTTGTTGTAATGGAAAAAAATAGTTAATATAATACTAAAGAATAAATAAAATAATGAATTCGTACTAGTTTCTCATCATATCCAGCTATTTGAACTCGAGCTAAACTGTTCTGTACTGCTTCAGTGCTAAAAATATGTTTCCAATTTTTCGGTTTAAATGAATCACATAAAGGAGGTGGAAGACTGTGCAACATCTCTTTCCATTGGGTTGCAACATACGCCTTAGGAGCCATTTCTATATAATCAACAAGTTCTTCGAGAAAAAACCTACACAACATATACTTTTATTCAATCAAATTACGATCAAATATTGTTAATAATCAGATCAACCTGCCAATTTGCAATGTCGGTTCTGTTGCATAAACAGTCCCATTAAATCCCGTGCCTTCTGTTATATACGGCAATGCCATCATATTCATATAGTTTGATATCAAAATAACATCAATTTCGGAAAAATCAACAATTTTATCAAGTGGCGGATTGAATTCTGGTCCCGAGTCAATGAATACTCTGCCACAGCATTCTTTTAATTCGCCATCTGCCTGAGCATCATGATCTCGACTGGGCGGAATCCAATTTGGCAACGATTGTAATTTAGAACTTTGCACCAACGATAGCGGCAAAAAGTTTAAGACTGTTTGAGCGGTTAGCCCACAATCCAACATTATAATCAATTCTTTAAAGCTAATTAAGTAGCATGGTTTTGCTGGATCACCACTTAAGCAATACTAGAAAAAACAAATTAAGTTTAACTCTAATAGTTAGTTAGTAACTTACCAATTTCATCGTTTAATCTTTAGTTTCGATACTGGAGTTGGTTATAAAAGTAGACAATAATAATCTGCACTATTTGGGTATCTGATATAACATAATAAGATACTCTCACCAAAGCTAAGTACTCAATACTAACAACGAATAGTATTCAAGTTATTAATTACGGATTTATGGATTTAAGAAACCACAAAAAATTATTTATTTATTTTATTTTGAGTTTGACAAGAGTAAAGCCAACCAATAAACATTTTTCTCACTCTATCATACTAATAATTTTGATGTATATGTCCTTCTCTAAATGTTCCGAGTTTATACTAAACTTCATGTCTAATTTAATAAAATAAGCCGTTACAAAAAATTTTTGAACAATTTTTTATGAGACAAAATGTTACCATTCAGCATGAAAAATTTGGTGTTGAAGTTTGAACATTTTTTAAAAAATCAAGGATTTACTTTAGAACCATAAAACTCGGTACAAAATAAAAGTATAATCTTCCTCTTTCCAGATATGCATTTATATGGTGGGTTTCGGTATTTTTTCATTCAGGCTAAATTCATTTTCTGCAAACACTACAATATCTCCTTTTTTGTGCTCTATAATCGCCTCGGTTTCAGCAGGAAAGGAAAATTTGAACATCCGACTCGAAAAATCGTATTTGTCATACTGTTTGTTTACATCAAGTGTTTTCCAGTAAAATTAAAAAAGGGTGTGTCTTTTAAAAAAAGTTTGAAATACAAAAATATCAATTAAAAAGATCGGGTATTCGTCTGAAAAGTATTCGGGTACCCACGAATCCCAAATATATCGAACTAATAAACAATTTTTGAAAAAAATCTTGGCCGGTTCAATTTTGTTGACATACAATAATCTGCATTACCCACTTATGATGCTATAATTTTTGAGTACTAAATTCAATAATTTGGCGGGTTATTCAAATTTAAAGATATTTTTAATAAAATTAAAATTGAAATATTTATATTTTATAATTAATCAAGACTTACTAAGGATGTATAATTATTAATCAATGTGTAATTTAATTCAACCTAGGAGCAAAAAGGACAATACATAAATTTGTCACAAAATTGCCATAGGAATGATAAAAAGTCAACAAAAACATCACAATTTAAATAAATAAAAAACATTTTAGGTACATTATTTATTGTATATATTTTGTGCAATAATTTTCTTTTATTACAGCGCTGATACATAAGTAAGTTCTTTATGACTACTTCCCAGTCATTAAAAATTGTCTACATTTTTCAAGTAGGTAATGTATGAGTAGTTAGCTGAATTTTTAGGATTTGCATTTTTGATTTTATTTGGAAAATAAAATGATTTTAGGCTGTAGTCATAACAAATTTTCTCATGTTAAAAACGTTATTTATATTTATAAATATGAATTTAATTTATAAAGCGTATAGACGGTATACACATATAGACTTTTTAGTATATAGGCTTTTTAGGCCATATAAAATATTATTTAAATAAAATCTCATCTTATGATTTAACTGACCTTACTCTGGATTTTATAGAATATATGTATATGTACATAAAAAACATTGATTTATTTTTTTTTTTGTTCAATAAGCATAAAAGTTTACATTTAATAAGACTTAAAAACCCGTTTTTTTTTTTAAAATATGTAAAATTTATAGCTAAATATTTTGTTATACTTATTTGTTGTAAATAGTAATAGAAAATATGTAAGGAAAAAACTTATCCTATATTTTATTCTTAATTCTTAAAATGATATAAACAATCTTATATAAATAGATAAATAACTAAGAATTTAGTTTTCTTACTATTAAAGGGTAAAAGTCCGCCTGCAAAGGATATAATATAGGTCTTAACTGATTTTTTTTTTCAAACCAAAATAATTTCTAATTCTTTAGTAAGGAGATTTTAAGATTGTACGGCAGGAAAAACCTAATTCCATTATGTATGTGGAAAACAATTTTTTGCTTCATTTATTTTGGATTGAACAAACAAAACAAGTCAAACTGTATCCTATTCAGTAAAATGGAATTTAATGACTTTTGATTTAGATTATGCTAGTCTAGCGTATCGTTATAAAAATAATTAATAAAATAATAGTGACATAAACAACCTTCTGTTAGATTTTTTGGATTTTAGCCACTTTCTGGTATTACCGCCAGAGATAACGTTTTATTAACAACCGATTCATTAGTATTTGTGCTATGAATAATCAAGAAATGCATTAATTTCAAATGTTACTTAAAAATATAGCTAAGCAGAAATTTGATTAGAAATCTTAAAAATTAAGTGTAAAAATAAAAGAGCACCAACAATATAACCACCTGTTTGACAATTCCAATTTAATCACTTCCTCCAGTCAGTAAAATTGTATCCTCTGGCAAAGGAGTACGTTTGTATTCTGATTTTGTTACCATATAACAAATTAAACTAGCAAATAATACAATTAAACCACCCATACTATTCACTAGCACACCTTCATTTGGCAGTTCTGCTATGTTCTTCCTGAAAAAATAAATTACGAAATGTGTAATTTAAAAAATAAAATTATGTAACAGTTGAACATTCAACTTAAAATCACACACAAAAAACATTTTGAAAATTTAAAATAATATAGAAATACTGTTTTAGAGCCTTATCTTCAGCATCTAGTCTAGATGGAAAGTTGCAAGTTCTGCACTTCAAATTCATAAGTCATTACTGCAAAAGATCCACTTGGATAACATTGGCTTGAATATATAGAATATGTGTATTAGTAAGGCCAAATGGCATTACTTTTTGAGTTTCCCCGATATTTAATAGTATCAGTAAACTGTAACTGAAGAATCCATGAATTAACTCTAAACTTGGACATTAACTATCTCTATACAGATACAGGACTAAAGAGATTGATAAAAATTAATTCGATGTCACATATAGTATAGCTCTCAATAGAACTCCGCACCAACCATAATAACTGAGCCATTATTGAGTATCATGCAGATAAATATAAAATACTAACATGTGAAAAAATGCCTTTTCCGATAAACCAAGAAGTGCAGTCAATGTAGCCAGCAAATATCCAAATAGTCCAAAATAAATGTGAATCGGCATATAAAGTGTTTTCAATGGGGCCTTAATTTGTGGATACAAAAACGATACAAATCCAGCAATCCACTGTATAAAAAAAATGTTTTATTGATCATTTTGGCTTATTGTATTTATGTATGTTTAAGCCAACCTGACACCCAAATAAAATAACAGTGGCCAAACCAAGCCAAGAGTGTAGCGAATACAAATTGGGAATCGGCGGATTTGCATAATTGTGTGAATCAAATGCGGTTACCAATCCAAGAATAGCGAGTACCATAATAACACCGAAAAGTGTTGCATGAGATATTTTTAATTTTGATTTGTTTGCATATCGACATCCTCTGTAAAGGAGTATTGCTGCAAATAAATGTATAAATTATATCCTAGCCAGAATTGAATATTGTTTATTATACTTACAATTGCCGTATAAGAAAATCATTCCAATTGTCATAAGTAGAGGATGCCAATTGAATTCTAGAGAAGGATTTGATATTCCTACACCGCCCAAAAACATTGTAATCCATGAGGCCATTAGAATAATTATTGTTAGGCCTACTAACTGAACGATTGTGTATAAAATTCGAAAATTTACAAGATATCTTTCTTGGTGATTTTCATCAATTGCTTCCATTTTTGTGTTTGTTTGTGGTAGTTAGATGATTAGACGAAGAAAAAATAACTAAAACAAATATAAATCAGTAATATAAAAAAAGGCTTAAAGTAAAAATTATTTTATTTTCAAAAATACATCAGAGGCGACACGAGCATTTTTTGTAAGGATCGATTTTAGCGTATACACAGTCACAGAGTGAGGTTCAGTACACTGACACAGAATAGAACGATTGTAGAACAAAAATATCAATAACTATATGATCAAATGTGAGCGGTGCAGAAATATTATCTTATGGATTGTCTTAGAAGCAAACATAGCATTTGAGATAGTGTCAATAAATCCCAATATACAAAATAGTCCATTCAAAAAATGTTCAAAACCACTTAAATATAACATGAGAAATGTTATAATGAAATTTATTACCTAACCGGCATTCGGAAGAGGGGACTTACTATTTAACAGCCACGTAGGTCCTTCCGTTCCCCAAAAGTTACGATAAATTCTTCTTTTTGTCTTTTCTTGTGACTTTCAAGATATTAACTCTTTCTTTGGTTACAAACTCAGACATTGAATTGATAATCGCTGATACTATGATGATCATAATCAAAAGGAAAAACAAATATTTATTTTTGTATTTATGTAATTTTCAATGTATTTTCGGGATTTACTCAGTTATTTGGAATAGAGAAAAAAAAATCTTAACACAAATGATGGACAACAAGAAAATTAAGATTTCTCTTATCGATCGATAATTTTTAAATCTTACCATTATGGCACTTCAATCAAATTAATATCATCTTCTAGATTCTAGTATTATTCTAGTGCTCACAAACTTATAATATCACAAATTGAACCAACTAGGTATATTCTGTTCTTTGTATATATGTTCATTTGTAAACAACATTTTATTATTATTAAAGTAAACACATTGACAAAACGATAATATATAGCAAATTAAGATTCAATATGGGGAAAAACCCTGATTAGATAAAATTAAATGCAACATATGGTTCCGAAGTTTGGCTATGTATTAGTAAAAAGAGAACTAATGTCACACTAAAAAATCTTAACATTTTAACATCATATAATGACTATTAATATGTGTGTCTATATTCTATAGATATATAAATATTTCTTACATTATAATTCTTCTTGTTAAAATTATATACCAAAAACCAGCTGTACTCTACTCTGTACCACTTACAAGGTTGTTAAGCTCTCGTAATGCAAAACACGGTCAGAAGAACCGATTCATTAAAAATATCATTTAATTAAGTAGATAATTCTCAGCGCTTTTTTTTATCACATATAATAAAACGTAGTTGTATTTTGGTAATGCAAAACTCTATTTAAAACGATTACTAATTCGCTAATTTTGGGACAGACCGATTTTATTGTATTGGTATGTAGTAGGAGTTAAACCGAACTGCTAAAATTGTACTGATGTCAGCAAATATCTAAGACTATTTGTTTCGTGTACAGAAAACTGATTTGACGGTAGGTAGGTAACTATATCGGTTTTGTTCTGTTGAATTAAACGTTACTGGCATTCGTATTCGTATGTCATGCGCAACAGGTTGTTGGTCTTTAAACGGGAAAAAAAAAATCAATAGATTCGACGATGAATTTCTTTTAACTCAGCTGTTTCATTGATCATTCATTACACATCATAAATACTAAAGATTTTGACTTTTTTTTAGTAATTTAAGCGGAAGCTGAAACGATATTGTATTTACATTAATATTTCTATAGTTTTACTTGATTCATAAATTCTTACATGTTAAATTGTTACAATATTTTAATTGTTTTTGTTATCATTGCTGGCTATACCTTCTTATCTATTCTATAGGCTCGTCATTCTTTTTAACTGAATCTTCGACACTTACATCAACCTTATGTATGGTAAATTCTATATTGTAATAGGGAATTCTCATCGTAAGTACAATACAATATAAAAGTCGTTTAATAGTTGTGCACATCAATACATATGCACATCCTTGGTTCTTCTTAAATAGCGGAATGCCAATACTTTGTGTGTCAAACATAAAATATTTATCATCTGTCTTGCCAAATGCCAAACATTTTCCAAAACATTGTAAAATACCAAATGCATTCCGTTCAAAGAAATTAATTAGAGCTCGACATAAATTTAATTCATTTTGTTCATTGCAATATAATGTTCCAAGCGATACTATATCCGTGTATATGGTAAAAATGAATGGTTCCATCAGTGTATACTTTCCATTGAGATTTTCCAAAGAAACTTCATAGTCTAATTCCTTAATTTGATACATTTGCTGTGCAAAATATTTATCACCATGAACAACAATCATATCAATTAAATATTGATTCCATTCGCTTAGTTTGTACAAATTAGCGATAGCACATGCCATCAAACAAATGGCAAGATGTTGTTTGTCTCGATACTCTTTGGCAAAAACAACGGCAGATGGATGAATATTACCCCATAGGGAATATAAATCGTTTTGTATTTCGACGATGTATTCATTTAACGGAGATGTTTCAATAATCTGAAAATGAAATTTGGATTGATTTAAAAATTTCTTGGATTAAATCATTTTGAACATTTTATCCGCCACAATTTATTCATTCCTCTGACAATAAATATCCGACATAATTTATCCCGACATTATTTAATTATTTATTAATCGGTAGTGAACTGTTTAGAATTTAGATGATAATTATTGTCGGGGATCAAATGTATCGTGATCAATTTCATCGATGATTGTGTCAAAGATAAAATATTTCGACGGTAAATTGTAAATTGAATATTCGGCGATAAATGATGTAGAATTAATTGTGCAAGATGAATAATTGTACTGTATGAAAAAGTCGGCTCTACTAAATTACCAACCTCTCTTGATAATGGCTTTAATTTACTCCATGTTAAAACATTTTCTTTATTATCAAACCACCATATTTCTTCATTAGGGCAATCATCATTGATTGCACATAAATTGTTGGAATCAATTTTAATGGGATAATTTAACATAACGTTTGCTAATCTAAATTTCTTTGGAGCCTTACTGAATGACAACACCTTTATCGTATAAAGATTAAACCGATCATAATCGACAACTCTTCGTTGAATGTATTTTAATAAATAATTTTGTGTTATCAATAAAATCCACGAAGCCTTATTTAAATCTTCTATTCCATTCGATTCTATTAAACTTTCCGATTGCTTCACTTCATCATTTTCAATTATCTCTAATGTTTCGTATGCATCGAATAAATGATATTGTTTTTTATCTTTGATTAAGGCAAACGACACATTTTGAAATTGAAGCAGTAAATACTTGTGCCTGGCAAAGAATGTATTTAGGGCTCTAGCAAGTGAGCTCAACGATTTTCTATTGTTGATTACCAAACGTTCGATAGAAATCTTGTAAAAGTAATCGTCCACCAATAACTTGTCGATTAATCTTGATTGACAAATATTATTCTCATTATTGCTAGAATTAAACATTTGCGTTCCTTGTTCGATGCAAACGTCGATTTTTCTAAAATTCCATTTAGATAGGGGAATATGTAGAGTTAGTAAAGTTGCATATAAACTGGCATAATGACATGGTTTGACTTTTTCCATTGATTCTATTTCAAATCTATTCGGATAAGCGGTGGTTCCTTGAAGTTTATACAAATTATCGACATTCATTGGAACATATCCGATTGTGGTTTGGAAACGTTTTTCTAATGGATTTTGTTTGATTTCACTTTCATGTTCTAATATTTTATCATCTTTTTCTTTGTTTTCCATTTCTTCCATAATGTTGTTATTTTCTGACTCATTTGTGAGTGGATTTACTATAAATATAAAACAGATCTTAATATCAATGGTGTCCATGATGATTTTTGAATGATTTTTAGTCTCTAAAACTCTAACGGCCATTTTTTTCACCAAGTTCTAGAACTCTGATCCGATAACTTTCGAGCTAGAAGTAGAGTTAGCACTACGAGTGTTAAGGGCTTAAATTCCCGATTTTGGTACTTGTGTTTGTTAGCATTTTGTTTTCGCTGGCACCAGGATTTCGGTAGAGTACCGGACCGAGTGCTAGCCCGAGTTCTTATTTTCGAACTAGTGTTAACTAACACTAGTGTTAGCAACTCGTTGAATAAATTGGTCGTAACAGACCGACAGTGATTGATTGAAATTTACCGAAAAGGATTTTTAAGAAATTATTGACTATGAAAGACTGTCATTTCATAAAAATTACTTGAGTTATCTCAACAATAAAACTATTTGTGCAAAGAAATCTCGTTAACAATTGAGCAGCTAATATATAGGTAGGTGATACTATTATTGAGCAATAAAATTTTACCATCTAAATAATTGAAATTGCAATTAATAATCTCACCTATAATTTCTTTATCGTATTCGTCCGATTTTCTTATATAATCAAATTGTGCATCCAATAATTCAATTGTTTTCCCATATTTGGCCGCCCTTTTATTATATCTCTGTATTCGACATCTTTCATCTGTTATTTCATTCATCAAAAATGTAAGTTTTTCATTATCACAAACATTCATCTTTTCTCTACCGGATAACATTTCATTTATCATACAATTTTCCTCTGACTCTGACCTAGGAACAAATGCTGACTTTCCGCCAGTATTATTTTTAACATGAACCTTGCTTATTAAAATATGTTGCTGACAATCTGTCGAATTTCGATTCGCATTAAATCGACACATCAATGCATTAAGTCGATAAAATCTTGCAACGCATGCTGTACCATGCTCAATATCATTGGAACGAATGCCCACCACATCGCATGGCAAAGCATCAAACATGTACCAGTAGTTTTTCTTTTTAAATATAGCCACACTGTAAGTGGTTGTACTCGCAATAAGCTTATCGTGTATGCTTAAGCAATGTTTTAGGTTTTTTTTGAAATTCATAAACGATACGACAACCAATTTATCGATTGAGATACTGTACAACGTTGATCCTAATTTTATGTTGGGTAATATATGTTTGGGAGCTTGAAACATTGTATATCTATCGATTGGACAATTTTGATAGAAATTGTTTGCCGTAGACAAAACATAATCAACTAAGGATTCATTCCACATTGATATTGAATTTCTATATGATATTGTTACAGCTAGAGCCGAAACAACAATGCCAAAACTTTCATTGTAAGGAACACTATGTAATATATTCGATGTGCCACTAATGAGTTCACTTCCATCTGGCATTATGCAAAAATGTGTCGGTAACAACTTTTCCCTACTAAGGGTTATGCATTTAAATGGAGTTCGTTGCCTTTTCAATGCAATGTCTACATTATCATAATCTATGCCGCGTTTTACGTTTTTTCTTAGTTCTTGAAGATGACCTAAATCAGATTTGAGTAGAATGCGTTTGGCCCGTTTATATTTCTCAGTAAATTTTCCTAAAAACAAGAAATAAGTAGAAATATGAGTAAATAAGATAATTTTCAATAAACCTTCTTTCACACATTTAAACCAACCGTCATCAGCTACTTTATCAATTATTTTATCCATTGTAGCAACACATAATTCTTCAACAAATCCATCATCATTATAATTAGATACCTTAATAGATCCATTTTCACTAATGTCCGATAGTTCACCCAATGAAACATAGCAGAATGACATTTTTTGACCAATTTTAAAATTTTTATTTTTGCATATACTTCTGGCCGTCTCAATTTTATCGACATTTACAATCTGAATGCCATGCACAGTAAAAGTACAGTTTTTATCAATAGAACTCATTTTTTTGTACAACATCTCACTGATAGACACCAATCGATTGTGTACATATAGAGAAGGAGAAATAACTTCATGTTCAATATCTGTCGAATTTATCGCAACAGAATCCAATAAAAAGTACGAGTCATTTTTAGTCCAAATAGCAAAAGTTAATTTGTTATTAACATCTACCAAAATAGCATTAAATTGCTTAAAAATATTTTCAACGGCCGTATTTATGTCACTACATCTAAAATTGTGTTTAATTGCAACAATTCCTGAATATTGATCAATACTGAGGATGTATTCAAATGCATACGGACCAATGCACGTCTTTTTAGGCATATCATTAATTTTAAGTTCTCCATTTTCATTATGAACACATTTCTTATAAAAAGTTTTCCCCATAGATACGATATGATCAATTGTTTTGGATTTCCAACGATTTGGATTTGTAATTTTTGAATACAAAATTGATATCAAACTTATAGCACTGGAATACTGTTCGTGATGTTGAATAACATCATCGGACGGCATATTGCTTCCATGGATAACAGTCCAATTACCGAATTTTACTTGTGTCGATTTTTCTTTGGATACTTTTTCGCAATTCTCAATAGCAAAGAGTTGATGTTGATCAACATCATTGTGAATTAAAAATGTATTTTTTCTTGCGTTCAGTTCTTTTTGTAGTTGTCTTGGATTGTATGTAAAGTACGGAACAGATTTATCTGCTATAATTTTTGTTTCGTTAATGTAAATGCCACTTTTGGGTTTTTTTAATACCAACTGAAATATATATTGGAGTTGTTATTATATTTGTCATTGTGGGTAACGTAGAAATTATATATGGCAAAAAATAGGGGTAATGGATCGGCCCACATAATTGGAAACAACACTCTAATATAAAAATCACAATCACAAAAAAAAAAGTTGTTTAAAGGAAAAAAGAACACAGTTTCTATTTACCTCACCTCCCCTACCTAGACCAATTGCTGTAGTTTTCCATGAAAATTTTAAAATATCTCTAAAAGTGACAACATAGAAGATCAAAGGATTTAATGAAATTATGGAATCATTTTAAAACAATCATGGAAGGCTTCTCCCAGAGAGAAAATACAAAGAACAAATATTTTTACACCTCTTGTCATAAATGTTGTTCATGAATGTATTTTTTAACTTTGAATAAATTAGGTATAAACTAAATAATCAAAGTTAAAGGCTGCTTTGAGTGACGCACATTCTAAATAACGAGCGACCGTTGACATTTTGTTACGTTACTTTAGTTTCGGCTTACTACCAAGTAGTTCGATTACCAATTAAAATTATATATTAGAAATTATTATCGAAAATACATAAAAAAACTGCAACAAATTGTAATATCCTGTATCCTATTGTATCCTATTGAGCGTTACACGTAATTTATGAATGGCCCCTAAGTATTAGTTAGGTATGCAATTTTCGTTTTAAAATTTTTAAATTACAAATTTTTATTTTGTAACCTAGCTAGCCATAAAGGAAGATTTTTTTTTTATTTACAAATTAAAGGGATAAAACTTATTTTATTATCTTTAAAATGCAAATTACGTAAATTACCAATTTTTGTGATGGCACAAATACAACATTTTCTTGGCTGAGCTTTTTTGGTAATGTTTTTCCTCCAATCAATAAAGGACTTTCGACCTTAAAGCAAACAAATATCAATATCCTGTCCAAAATGTATAGAAAAAGTCGAATATTTCACTTTTGAATCAATTCGAGATTAAAATTCTCGATTAACAAAATATAAAATACAAAAGTTGTAAAAAGCCAATCTTAACCTTCATAGGGTCCTTATTTAAAATAACGTTGAGCATAAACATTAAATAATAAGAAAATATTCAGAACAAGCAAGGTTAATCATTTTTATTTATTAATTAATTTAATAGTAATATTAGAAATACATTTTTTACCTCTTGCAAATATATTTTTTACAGCGTATATATATGAACGAGGTTTTAATATCTGTAGAACAAAATTTACATTAATCCCTTTTCATGGAGTCTGAGGATGATCCAATAATTGATTAATGTTTTAATTTTTTTCCGAATTATAGCAACCAGATAATTAAAATTTGATTTTTCTTCAGGGGTCATTTTTGACCATGAAGACCTTCAACGTAACAATTTTTTGTTACGTGAAGATTTTTAATTTTTTTTTTTGAGAAATTCTTTATAGCATTCCATCAGAAGAAAAAATGAGCTTATGTCGTTCAGTTTGAAGTAAAATATTTATCAAAAAATAAGTGTAGGTATAATAAAAATAAAGTTCATGTTGGTTACAAATGACCAAAAGACCCTATGAAGGTTAAGCTTAAAAAAGTTGATATTTGAAATTGTTTTTTTTTTATAAATTTTTCCACAATTACTTAATTAGAATTATTGGTGCGAAAATTAATTTAATTTTAAATTAATTTACCTCTAAAATATCCACATCATTATTAGGTTTATGTTCCAATACACTATGTGGAGATTCAATTAAATTATAATTGTTTAGAATGCGTTCGGCCGCTTTGATAGTCGTTTCTTGTTCTTTTTTTTGTTTTTTAATTTCTTCCGGTGTTCGTTTTAACTTCACATATTTTGTAAAATCTGGACAATTTCTTCAAAACAAAAGCAATCATTTCCTTACTTAATTATTTATTGATTTGACACTTAAAATGACTTAGCACAATGTAGATAAGAAATTAAATCAAACCATATACTTATGAATTATATTAATACAATTATTACTGTCTACTAGGTAAGTATATGTGTTTAATCGTGTATTACCTAAATGAAGTAATTGGTTTTTGTAGCACTATCCCGGCGCAGTTTTTATGTCTACTGTACACATTGAATATATTTATAAGCCCAAGTGACTTATCAATTGTAATTAAATTTATTGATAACAAATAACAGAAAAGGTCAAAATAAGAGTTGACAATTATAAATTTTATTATCGCCGGAGTTGTAATGGGTTTTTTTTATCACTATTAAAGAAAATAACAAATTTTTGAATGCAATGGTAATTACCTACACCAATACAAAAAAAAAATCCTTAGAAAAAAAATCATCTGTAAGCCAAAATCATTTGAGGACACAACTGAACTACTGAACAACTAGCAGTCGTTGGCGGTGATTTGATTCCGTTATTTGAAGAAGAATAATGAGGGACGCCAAAACCGATTACATGTTTTAGGACGAGAAGTAATAAAGAGAAGGTGATGAATGAGTAAAAGGTGGCCGAAGGGAGATTGTAATCCGAAACTGAAGAAAATAACTGAGAAAACAGAGTTCAATGGGAAAAGTTCGAGCCGGACTATCGCAAGTAAATCTTTCAAAAAAAAAACCAATTTGCGAACACTGCAATCGTGAATACAAACGAATCTAAACGAATTTTACGTTAAAATAACAAATTCCACATTTTTTATTCAATTATCCATAATTGGATACATCATCGATGTGATTTTGCTTATAATGCTTCTTTGATTACGAAAGGCCCCAAAATGAAAAACTTAGGAAAACATATAAACCTGAATAAAACAATATTTTTTTTAGATAAAGAAATAAACATACCTGGAAGAATCATATATAGAATATAAGATCATCAATTCACTATCATTATTAGTAATCTTATCAGCAGTTGACTGGAAATTAATTTTGTTTGATACAATTTTTGTTTCGTTTTCCCCAATTTCACTAGTTGAAGATTTTGATGTCCAATTTTTGATTTTAAATGGATTAATGTTTGTAGCTGATAGTGAACATTGCAACGGCATAAATTTTTTATCCATTTTACTAATTTTTATTATAATTTTTTTACATAAAAAATTTAAAAACAATAAAATTTGAAAAAAAAATTATGAAAATCGACTGATAGCGGAATTTATTTCAATTTTGTACTAAATGTCATAGATCTAGTGCGCATGTAAGCGTCTAGTACTCCCTCTTTTGTGGCGGGAAATGATAGCATAGTTTTTTTTTTTTTTACTTTTTGACATTTCTATTTTAGTGTATTTCCAAAATTGCAAATTTTTATCAAAAGTAGGCACCGAGTTACCAACAATTCACAAAAACTCATAAAAATACATTAATTCTTACCATCAGCGTTATCAAGGTACGTTAAAATACAAAATTACATTAAAATATTGCCCCCTACGTTGTACAATACCAAAAGGTTAAAATGTTTTTGTTAGGTTAAGTTCCGAAACTAAATTATGGCTAAAGTGCACATAACAAATATTGTCGTATTGGACAATCCAAGCAGTTTCTTTAATCCATTTCAATTTGAATTGACATTCGAATGTATTGAAGAGCTCAAAGAAGATCTCGAATGGAAAATGATTTATGTAGGTTCGGCTGAGTCAGAAGATTACGATCAGGTATTAGACACAATATATGTCGGACCTGTGCCAGAAGGTCGACACATATTCGTATTTCAAGCTGATCCACCAGATGTGACCCGTATACCGGAACAGGATGCCGTTGGTGTTACAATAGTTTTGCTTACGTGTTCTTATCGTGGACAAGAATTTGTCCGTGTGGGATACTTTATCAACAATGACTATTCAGATCCTGAATTGAAAGAAATTCCACCATCAAAACCACAATTTGATAAACTCACACGAAATATTCTAGCAACAAAACCACGAGTAACACGATTTAAAATCAATTGGGATGATACACCAAATGGCAATAGTAATGGTGCGGTTATGGAGGATCCAAATACAAGTGATGTATTTCTTTCAACTCAAAATAATATGGAGAGTATGGAACAACAGAATTTTGAAGCAATTGGTTCGAATACAAGTAGTATGGCAATGTCTAGTGATTCCAGATTAAATGAGAACTCAAATTCTTTGGCAATGGAATGTTGAGTTTTGAATCAGGAATTTGCGATTTTTTTTCTTGGTTTTTGCTATTTATATTATTAATTCATATTACAATTAAATTATGTTAAGTGAATTGAAACATTTTTTAATTTATACATTCTGATTATGTCGAAGAACGGCATCAAAATTTGTTTCTTTATTTCCTGTTTGTTTGACTAAAAAATACTTAGTTTTGTATGATTTAGGAATTTAAAAATGAAAAATTGTTATAAAAATGATAAGAAGGATCTGCCTGCCTTACTTTTAAGAATGTTTAAATTAAAGTTATTTATAATAAAAGTAGAAATTTAATTTATCTGTAAGGCATTAGGTGGAAACAGTGTAAAATCATTAGAATACGGGAAAAAATATTGGATCGATTATATGATCCTGAACACTTCACACTGAAACTACAGAAACATTTACTGTCATTAAGACAAGCCACAATTAAGTATTGAATAGAAATTGCGTGCTTTGAATTGTCAATATCCGTATTCAGGAAAAACCCTTCAGGTGGGAATAGAACCACAGTGGTGTGGAGGATTTAAAGGCAAACGTATACGTACTAAAGTCACTTGAAAGCCAAAATAACATTAACAAACTTATTTATTTAATTTAAACAGAATTTTGAACAGAACGAAATTTACCCAGAATACGTTCTGCATCCTTATTAATATTCTCAAATTTTTTCTCAACAATATCTTCAATAAATTCCTTCAATTCATAATGTTTTGATTGTTGAACAGGTATCTCTAATCGTTCCAAATTATTGGCATTGTTATCTTGTTGCTTCAAATCTGTCTTTTCTATTTGATTAGAATTCTTTTTCTTATCTATGATTTTCTTTACTAATAACGCCATTGTATCAAGTTGAATTAGATATGAAGCTTTTCTAGATAAATCTAATCGTCTAATTGTATCCAATGAGCAGACACATCCTTCGTAGAGAACATAAACGTCGTTGTGTTGAAATACAAAGAAGTCACCCCATTTAGTGACCAATAATACCCTATCGACTATTCGAAATGATGTCGTCAACAATTTTGTTATACTGTTTGGTGATCCGCTTAAAGATGCCACAACAGCTAGATTTTTCTTGGTATCAGTAACCGAATAATTATTTTCAGTAATATCGCGCTGGACATTATTTTCTGTGGAAATGTTTTTTGAATGGATTAGTGAATCTTTCAAAATGTTTGAATTTTCTAATGATTCCTGCTTGATGCCTTCAACGCTAATTTTAATGATAGAATTTTGCAGCTGATCCGAGTTCTTCTTATTTAATGCAGATTTTGGATCAGAAATGTCTGCACTTTCTTCCGTGACTGTTAATTCATCGTTAAGTTCAGTTATGTCTTTCATGGTACTCAAACCCTTACTTGAAGATCCCATTTGTTCTTGTGGCGTCATTACATTATCTTGGGATTCTTTTAACTCTGTTAAGATGTCGTCATCATTCAAATCAACTTCATCCGATGTTTTCTTACGTTGAAGATCAACAACGTCATCAGATGTTGACTTTTCTTCAAGTCCAATCGAATTTTCTTTGTACGATGCCATTTCATTAATTTTTATTCCCAAACCATGCATTTGTTTGAATTCTTCCACCGTAATATTTTGTTCATTAATTTGTTTCATTTCTGTTAATGTCAAACCCATGCTCTTTAGTTTAACATAGTCTTCTGGTGCAAAACCAATCTCTCTAACAGCAATCATATCCTCAACTGGAATTCCGTTCTTTTTCATTCCAATATAATCATCCAGAGGAATGTCAATTTTTTGAATTGCATCAATGTCAACATTTGTTAATCCTTTTCGTTTCATTTCAACGTATTCCTTGGATGAAATTCCACTTGTACTCAAGTAAAGTATATCGTCGAATTTCAAACCCATTCTTCTCAAATCGTCATATTCCTCTGGTGATATTTTATATTCCAACAACTTCTCGACTTCGCACAAATTCAACTTAAACTTTTTATATTTCTCCACATCCTTTTGTTTCTTCAAAGTACCCTCAATGTCTTCGGGTGCAATGCCTTGTTTTTTCAATTTCATATATTCTTTTGGTTTAATGTTAAGTCGTTTCATTGTAATTACATCCTCAAATGTCAAATCACGTTTTACCATTTGGGTATACTCGGCAAAACTGACTTCGACTGTTAACAGTTCATTAACTTGAATGGGAGTTAGTCCAAGAGTTGCCCATCTTTCGATGTCAACGGGTTTTAAGTTTAAATTTTGAAATGAATAGATTTGTGAATCTGATAGGCCAAGTTCTTTTAATTTGTTGTAATCTTGATTCGAGAGTCCTAGGAGATTATTTAGTTCTTCAACGCTTTGTTCGGCTTTATCAGGATTTTCTATAAAAATAAAATATTTCCCTTGTAAATGTACTGCTACATTAATCTTATGAGAATCCTATCATTTGATTTTATAATTGCATGGAAGATACCGATTAAATAAAGGGATCCTAGATTTTAGATGAGAATTTATATTGAATTGGAATTTTTTTTTTATAATGAGATGTGATAGGTTATGTCTAAAAAGTTTCTTGTTTTTGTTCTAGGAAAATATTTAATTTCTTCCCGTTCCTTCACCCAAAACTACATGCGTATTTGGAAGTATTCTTTCGTTTCATATCTAGACGATTATTGTCCACTTTACGTGACGAGAGATGTCTGAATCTTTAATCAAATTCGAAAAGACCCCAATTATCAGGCACAAAGCTGTACAACGGTTTGTAGCAATAAGATCATTTCTAATTAAGTGTATAAAAAAATCTTCATCTTTAAAACCCTGCGGTACACCAGAACTAATCTATTAGAAATTAGGTAATATTTTTATAAGCAAAAAATGGAAATTTGACATATGTAGCTCTGTATTTATGAAAATGTTATTGTTACCTTCTTCCTCAGATTCACTGCCAGACGAACTAGATCCAAATATATCTTTCTCCTCCGATATTGATAACTTCGATTCAATAAGAATTTCCGAAACAATTGAACTATTTTCTGATTCACTTAAGTCTAGAGTTACATTAGGTTTACAATGCATTTTTGGCAAATAATAGTCATCAATTGATTCATTTAGAAAAGTTGATTCCAACTCTTTGATGGAATGTTGTTTAGCTCCTTTTAGACGATTTTTCGTATAAATCGACATTTTGATCCAATGCAAATGGAATGATTTCTTGGCAGCCATTTTCATAACATTCTCAATAAGATTTATACACAAAGAATCAATAGTGCTATACATTTGTATACATGCTCTTCCACTGCCACTATTAGAATTTGGTATTTTTCCCATTGAATTTCGTTCATATGGATCAAACATATAGAACAGATCAGAATTCTTCCATACAGCAACAGTTAACCTGTTAATTTCAATTAATGCACATTCATGTTTACGGAAAAATTGGCCCAAAGCTATTGTTAACTCATTTTGCTTGTAACTTATTGAATACAGCAATTGTCCACTATATAGATTTGAATGAATTCCAATTTCGGCCCAATACAAACCTAAGTAACATTTATTTAACATAATATCACCAATTGCTAAGCTTTCGGATTTGCTGTTCTTCAAACAGTCCTCCATGAATTTATGTCCAAATAATAATACTTTGTCTACAGTTCGACCATTCCATGAGTGTGGTTGGTTGATTTTACTATATACAATAGCCACACAACACGAAGCCAAACCATTATCGCGAAAATTTCTAAAACATTCATTGCCAACATGTAGACTGCCACGTAAAATTGCCTTGTGTTGACCTAAAATATGCCATTTGGAAATGTTCAATGTTGGACTGTCTGACAATTCTGTTTCTTTCGTAAGTTTTATCATTTCTAACATAGACAAAGTGTATGTCTCATCACCATTGAAATTACACAGATTTACTATGAAAAAGCTTAAATTGCTTATCGATTCAAAACATATCAACGATGAACGTCCTTTGTTTAAATCAATTCTGCAGTCACTTTTCCTGCCCTGCACATCAAATACATAAAAAGCTAGACAATCTTTCCATATCAGAAAATATGTTTTGTTACAAATAAACATGCCGGCTTTGTATTGTTTTAAAAATCTTTTCAAACGACAATAGATCCTCTCACTTCGATTGGACGACTTTAGGGTGCCAGTGACAGTTATGTCCGCCATTAGCACTTCCATATAATAATTGTTCAAATTAAATTTCTTTGGAACATCCCATTCGGTAAACATTTCGTACGACGTTTTTATTACAGCCTTTTCATATTCTTGAGTGGCTTTCAAGATGATGTCATCTATAGTCGAACTGGACCACGTCATTACCGGTTGTATGTACGTTAGACAAAATGCAATGTAACAACATTCTAGGGCAAGTAAATTGTTTGATCTGAAAGTGAAACATTTGTTGATTTAGTTTTTATCTGAATACCAGAGAGTAGAGTTAAATTTAGCTAATAATGGAATTCTCGTTTCACCTAGCTTCTTTTCCTTCTCCTGTTTTACTTAGTAGTAGAAAACAAAAATGTAATGAAGAAAGAAATGTAATGAGAATGGAAGAATGTTTTTGGAAATATTTTTAATACTCGAATTTATATTTTGACTACTAGAAATTCAAAATTCAACATTGGAAAAATGCCTATGAAAGGTGAGGAAAGGATTTAGAATGAAATCCCAAAATAATATTACGAACGCAGAATCGAATAACAATTTTCCTACTAACATACATATTCGGAGTACTGATTCAGGTCTAATAGTCTCAGTTAATGTGAAAATTTTTTATATAAATAGCAAGGGAAGGGAGGTGGGACTTTTATTAATTTACAATATTGACCAAAAATATTTTCTTCAAAATTTAATCCAAACTTCGAGTCCCTAGGTAAGAATTTAGTGTTGTTTTCTAAAGGTCTCAAGTGGTCGGTATGGTGGAGACCGACAATAAATTTCCTGTAGAATTCTTTTTAGATTTAAGAATTATTTTAGTTATTTTTAGTTTATACAAAAAACAGAGCCTACATACATACATAAATGATTTGATTTAAAAATGTTTAAAAAAATTTACATACGAAGTTGAAATTGTCATATTTTGTTGACCAAAACTACTTTGCAATAGTCCAACGGGATATCCCAATGATAGTTTTCGTTGAAAAATAATTTTCTTTTCACAATCAATGGTTTTAGAATTTTCCTTCTGTTGTTTTTTCATTTCAGTCACCTGCAAAAGGGGGGTTTTTTTTTAGCTAGGTACTTCCATTTACAGTTTTTCAGTTACCATTTTATAATTTTGAGGTTGAATTTATTATTGAATTTTTTTTTAAGTGCAAAATTTTGATTAATTATTACTAAATAAAGACAGTTAATTTTAAATTTCTCCCGAGTCACTTGATTTTTATAATTATATAATTAACCTTTATATCAAACCTCCTCCATTCGCTAATCTTCAGTTCGCAGATCTGTTAGTTTGCTTCCGATTCAAGGTATAGTCAGTTCATAAGTTTTGAATGTTAAAATAGAAAAATACATAAAAATAATATAAAATCGAACGTAGCGCATTAAAGGTTGAATTTAGAACTTTTTGGTATATTTGAGAAATACTTTTATTTTTATTATTTATGACTTGGTCCCAATCTATTTTTCTCTAAAACAAGTTGAGTTAATTAAAAACAAATGATTCAAATATCTAGTAATTATATAAAATTGATTGTAGCACCATGACAGTAGAACGTAGAACTTTTTTGTCCTTCAAATAAATTTGTATTTTTGTATTCTCTATATTTTTGTCATATTCAATTTTCCTTTATTACGAATATATTCCAAAAAAATAATAATATGCATATCCCAACACCCAATGACATTTTCCCTAAACTTTGTTCAATTTGCTCCAAAAAGAGATACGAGATCTTCCTCTAAGAGTTCTTAATAAACTGTCAACATTTCAACTTGAGCCCTTTAATCGCGGAATCCTGATCACTGACTGGTATATTTCGAATTAAAAGACAATGGTGGTGAGACGTCTTTTTTAAGGGATGTTAATACTCTGTACTCTGAAGCTACATTATAAATGAGGTAGACTGGGAAAGGAGGGAGCTTATATAGAAATGAGTAACTTCTTCTCTAAGATTTTTTTTTTACGATTATATGATGCTTTATTGAAAGAGATAGAGGCTAATATTTAATTTTAAATTATTTCTATTTATCTGATATTAAGAATTTAAAATAATCAAAAAATGTTTTCTTTTATATACAGACCAAAAAAAAAATCCAAACTTCATTCACAAAATATGACAATTTGTCAAATTCTTCTAACTGGAGAACCAGGTAAATATATTAACCCCCCCCCCATTGAAAGATCCATATGTAAAATTACCATAAATCTTTATAGGCTGTGGTAAAACAACAATAGTAAAAAAACTTGTCGCTGATCTTAAATCGGCTGGTATTCGATCGTCTGGATTTTTTACCGAAGATGTAAGAAATGAGGCAAACGTTAGAGTAGGTTTTGATGTTATGACTTTAGATGGAAAAAGATCGATTCTTGCTAGTACATGGTAAGAGGAAAATTATGACAAACCGATAGATAAAGTGAGATTTATTTTTCAAAATTTATCAACAGCAAAACGTCAAAAATGCCATCTCAATCGTACAAAACACTTGGCAAGTATACGGTCCATGTTAAGGAATTTGAGAAAAATGTTGCTCCCATTTTTAGCATCAAACATGAAATGCTTATTGTTGATGAAATTGGTAAAATGGAATTGTTTAGTGAATATTTTGGAAGTATTGCAATGGGATTTACAAAACCAAACAATAAATATTGCAAATGGTTAATAGCAACAATTCCACTTACCAAAAATCAACCAATCGTTATTGTTGAGGAGCTAAGACGTAGTACGCACAGTAAATTGTTCGTCATAACAAAAGAAAATAGAAATTCAATTTATAAAGCGATTTATGAATCTGTTTTGGCAATGATGAAATAATAATTTTTATATTGAAATTTCAAATGTTTCCAGTTCTATCTCCATCCAATTAGGTATTTACAGATTTACTTTCAGATCGAGATTTTTTTCTATTACGTTTTGGTGATATATTTTCTTCCATTTCTTGAAATTTTGCTTCTTTGGCACGCCAATAAATTTCCTGTCGTTGCTTTAATTCTTGATATTTCAATTCAAAGGTTGTGTCTGGCGGCAATAGTAATGTCCAATTTTTGGTCATATCCAAACGAGCCACAGATAAAAGAATTTCTTTTATTTCATCTGGTGGAAGTTGTGTTATCGTTGCTATTTTTCGACGATCGATTATTTCGTCTTTTGATAGAAGAAATAGCTGAATAGAAGAAATACAAATCAAAATGAGTACAATGTACGTAATAAATTAATTTAAAAAAAAACTATTTACAACATAATCACGTGCACGACACATCAAATCTGCCGGAACTCCATTTGTGCCCGATATCGAACCTTGGACATACAATAATTCGGACAAAAGAATCCAATTACCTTTTACTAAAATACCAACCGATGGCAGGGTGCGTAATACCTTTAAAAACATAATTTAGAACTAAATACTTTTCTGGCAACCCAAAATTATGATTACCTTTTCGGCGGAAAGAGCTTTGTCTGCCAATAATTCCATTAATTTATCAAAACAAACTACTTTCACTGAAGGAAAAAATATTTTTTAATTTCTTCTTAAAACAAATACCTCATCGTGACCTACCATCCTTTAAAATAACACGAATCTGATCGGAAAGACTTAATGCTTTGAGTTTAGCCTTATTCACAACAATTGGCGGTAAAATTGCTTCAATATTCTTATCGTTTCGTTCGGGCGGAATTAATGTCTTAATATATTCATCACTGGACAAATTAAGTAAATTGCCTGACGAATTATTAACGGTGGCAAATATTTTTTGTCGTTCCAATTCCGATTCCTTTGAATTTTTGGGATACCACATCGTTTCACACCAGGCTTCTTCGTCACATTTTCGTGTAATAAAATTAAAAGATTTTTCCCTTGCTTTTCGTATGCAATCATTTTCTGTACGGGCGAACGTAACGGTAACCTTGAAAACGAATAATTTTTTGTTCACTAATTTGTTTGGGGTATCCTTAAACAGGAACTTACTTGAGTTGGTTCTTCCTCATCCTGATCAGCATCAGTTTCGGCTTTCTGTTCGTCTTTCATTCTTTTGTCGGATTTATCAAAATAGGAAAAGCTGGGTCTCATTTGGAAGATGCCTAATAATAACATTTTTGATAATTCACTTAAAATCAGTTGTCTCTCCATAATTATTTACCCTTCATAGGAGATATATGCATCTCATTATCCTGATAAATTCCTAAAATATATTTGTCAATATTTTGCATCGGTTGAGTACTTGTATAACTCTGTCTATCCATAACTCCATGACGAAACGACAGTGAGTCGGTTTTGGAGTTTTTCTTTAATAAAACCAAAGATAATTTTTGTATGCAATAATGAATAATCAAAAAAATATTACATTTCCATCGGCTGCAACAGCAAATTGTTCACCTTTGAATGCATCAAAATGTTTGGAGGCTGTATTTAGGGCAAAATCCACTTTAACATGTTCATTGATTGGTTTGATGCAACTTTTAACAACTTCAGCATTGTCAAAGTTAAGTTCAAGTTTTTTGTTTGGATATTGAAAAACGTAGAGATTTTGTAATAGAGATTTGGACAGGTAAACCGGAATCTAGAAGTAAAAATTAAAACTTAACTATTTTCATTGTACACGAAAGGGTAATTTTAAAAATTACGCGCAAAACATTATATTCCCAACAAGACTGTCTAACTCCATTTAACTAATATGTGTTCAGTAAGGTACAGTGATTAGAACTACAAGATCAATGACTATTTTCTTGAGATACTTTATTGTATTTATTTGCTACAGGGATCTTCAAGGTAACAAGCAACTAATTCTTCGTTACATCGTCTGCCACTTCTATGATTTTAACTACTAGATATCGTGTATAACATAAAAAACTGGATTCTAAACTGGAGTTAGTAGAATGCACATTGAGGCTCTCTTCATCAAATGGAATTTTTATTTACCTCTTCAATAATTTCGTCGCAATCTTCCATGCTGTTATTTAATAATTCATACGAAATAATCACTTTGCGGTTTGTTTACAACACATTTTTTAAGTGATGTGCAGTATTTGGGTACCTAGATAAAATGAATTCAATTACTTAATACTAACAACGAATAGTAAAGGTACTAAATACGAATTTACGGATTATGGATAATAATTTTTAGCAATTTTTAATTTAAAAAAAATTGAAAATATTTATTTAACTTAGTTTGACATGTAGAAAATCCACCGCCATAAAGATTTTCTCGCTCTAACAGACTACTTATTTCAATTTATGTCCTTCTCTAAACGTTACAAGTTATACAGACGTCGAAAGTCTAATTTGAACCACAAAAACCGTTTAAAAAATTAATTATTTGAATGAGTTTTCATGAGCTCAAAGTTTCCATTCATCACGAACAATTCGTTGTTGAAGTTTTAGGGTTTTTTTTAAACACAAGGGTTTACTAGAGAATATGTGGAAATAAAGGAACAGTTTTTTGAATTTCTCCATTTTCGTTTCGTTTATTAATAATTGAATCCCTTCCGCCAACCTAATATCAAGTTCCACAGTCCACATCTATATAACTGCGCATTTTATATTTATTAAATGTCAAAAAACTAACCACAAAAAAAAACTCCTCAACCGAAAACCGAAAAAGAGTTTTGCTAATCCTGAGGGAATTCCATTTGATTTTACTAAATTATTTAAATATATTTCATTCCTTGTTCTTCAATATTTTAAAATGGTTGGAAAAGTACCAAATATCAAACTAAACAATGGCTATGAAATGCCCATTTTCGGACTGGGCACTTATGCAGTAAGTATAAACTATTTTGTTTAGTAGCTCCATGGTAAACAATAATAATAGCCGACTAAATAATCTAATGCATACATGTAGATTATGGAACGGAACCTACTGTTTCAAGTGGTAACGAACCATTCCGCTTCCATATAATGCGATCTGTCTCTCTGAATCCTTCTTAGAGTTTTGAAGATTACATTTAACTATGTTGCATTACTCTATCAGGCTTTAGGTGATAAAGGTGTTCAAGCAATAAAAGATGCCATTGACGCAGGATATCGTCACTTTGACACCGCCTATCTCTATGGAAATGAAAATGAAGTTGGCACTGCTATTAAGTCGAAAATTGATGAAGGAGTTATAAAACGAAGTGATGTCTTTGTTGTAACCAAAGTAAACATTATTAATATTATGATTAAAGAATATAAACTAATAAAAGATCATTATCCTTCTTCTAGTTATGGTGTACATTTCATGATCCAAAAATAGTGGAGGAAATGTGTCGCAAATCGTTGGACAATTTAGGTTTGGATTATATTGATTTGTATCTCATCCATTTCCCAGTTGCTTTTGTTCTGCGAGACATCCAAGATGTATGGCCAAAAAATGCTGATGGAACACAAGCCGTGAAGTACATTATTTCGATTTTATAGTAAAATTGAAATTTTCATCTTTGTCGTGTATTTTATTAGCGATGACATTGACTTTGTGGATACGTGGAAGGCAATGGAAAAGCTTGTGGATTTAGGACTAGTACGAAGCATTGGCATATCGAATTTTAACAGCGAGCAAATTGATCGGATTCTAGCAGAAGGCCGAATTAAACCAGTTACCAATCAAGTAATTTATAAACTAAAAATTTGTTTATTTCACTCTACAATTACATATTGTCCCTAAATTAGGTTGAATGTTCACCAGTTATCAATCAAAAGAAATTGACTCAGTTCTGTAAGGAAAAAGGAATTGTAATCACGGCCTACAGTCCCTTAGCGAAAGCAAATCCAGCAACTGCTTCATTTATGGATGATACTAAACTCATTGAAATTGCTAAAAAGTACAAAAAAACCGCCGCTCAAATTGCATTAAGATATTTGGTTAGTTAATGAACACCTTGTTAGCAAAATGTCATCAATAATCACTATTTGTAGGTGGAATTGGGCACAGTGCCGATTCCAAAATCCGTGACAAAAGAACGAATTCAACAGAATATTGATATTTTTGATTTTAAACTCACCGAAGATGAAATCAAAGTTATGGACACGTTCGATATTGGTCAGAGACTTGTAAAATTAACTGATGCTGCACATAGTAAATATTGGCCATTTGGAATTGAGTTTTAATCGAGAATCTATTTATGGATTCACTGCTTTTGTTCATGTTATGTAATCTACAAAAATGGTATAATTAAAATGGTGTTAAATGATCGTTCAGAGTATTTTTGAAGCCATTGTTGTTGTAGTAGCAGTAATTCCTCTCTTCATTATGCCATTGTCATAGTACCAGTTGGCTTAGCACATAAAACAGAAATGTCATAATCTGTAACAGTTCTTTATTGATCCACCCTAAAATATTGATTTATTTCTTGAATAACTGACACATCACTGATGAAAAGAATTTCTTTTATTTAAAAAATCTAGAACGTCTAAATCTCTAAATATATAAATCATCATCAGGATCTTCTTCATCAAAATCATCATTGGAATCGGGATTGTAAATAATTCGACTTTCACCTTGATCGTTATTGGACATTCTTAAAGTAACAAAATTGAATAATATTAATCGAAAACCACACAAAATTGATTAATATTACCTTTCATAAGGTAGTTTCAGTGCATTCCTAGCTATAAGTTCATCTTCCTCTATGTTTATTTTGAACGATGCTAGACTCTCTGGATTGATTACCGGTTCGGCAGATATTACTTTTATTGCCTGCTTGATTTCCAATATATTTATTTTGTTATCATTAAATTGATATCGAAAAAACTTTCTGCCTATGGATCCACTAGACTTTTTTGTTAGAATCGACATATTTACATTGTCCTTAAATGTTACCACCACATTTGCCATATGCTCTAGAAATGGAACCATTACACTCTCAGATATATTCTTAACTGTTGCCCAGGCAAATATTTGTTTTGCCGGTAGTTTTTTGAGTTTTTGAATTGTCTGGAATATGACCGACGAATTGTACTGTAGTGTTAGTACAGATATTGGGAAAAATACATTAGCACTTTTGGGTATTTGTGAAATGTGGTCTAGAAATGTAGACTCTTCTGAATCTGTCATATAATTAGCTAAATTTGTAAGTTTTTCCGATTTATCAATCCATGATCTTACAAGCTTCTCCGATAGGGACCCATAACCATTATGGTCTAAATAAAAATTGCAATTTCAATAATATTCTAATCTTATATGAAATTATTACGCTTACCGATAATTGCTACGAATTTAAAATTGCCAATAACATAGTTTTCCATTACAGGATAATAAACTTTTTGAGAGAGAAACTATTTACTATTTTGCGATTAAATACAATTAGTCAATTGGTGAAGATGATAAACAATGACATAACCTTTTGGGCCAAAAAATAAATTCTATATTTGAAGCATAATTGTCACTTTAATTCTTCAATAATAATATTATATACCAAAAAATTACTTTATTGAAAAACTAATTAATGTTTAATAAAATTATTTGTATAAAGTTTAACAAATATTCCACATTTGTTTACAATTTCCACCAATGTAAAAAGTAGCCATATTTGAATATGACATCATTTAACAGCCTACAATGAGTACGTTTATTCAACCAACAATCGCGGGGTATAGTAGATTTTTGCGTTCACCAAGTTTACGTTGTTAAGATTTTTTATTTTTTATCGTTGTAGTTGTAGATGTAGATTGTAGATGTTTCCATAAAAATGTCAAAATATCAAATAAAATGTACTAAATTTGTGTGTCATGAAAAATTAATTAAACGAAATTAATTTTTTATATAAAACTAAAATGTGTTTTTATTGCAAATGGCAAAGTTAAAGAAAATGTAACTAATTTTGAAAGGTCTAAAGGTAAAAAGCGCCTAAATATATAATTTTAACGATGTTCACCAACTTTACTTATATTAAAAATCCATACTCGTTGAACGTACTCTTTATAAACCAAAAACAACATAACAAAAAAAAAATATTCCCGTAAAGTGGAGCTACATAGGTTTTATGCGTTTTCTTTGTATATCTAATAATACAACTAATAAAATACTGTAAAAAACATGTAATGTTTTCTAGATTTTAACAAGTAATAAGTTTTTATAATAATTAATTGGATTATTCATTGGAATCTTTGGTGTAATGATATACAAATATTAATTCGGTGACGTAAAACATGACGTAAACCGATTGGTCTCTGAAGATCATTTTTATGTATACATACAATAAAAATTAATTAAATTACACAATTTTACCATTATACATATCTCTATAAGCGATTGCACAAATAAGTTTTAATGGATAGCAAACCAGTGAAACCAACTTCAAGACTTCCAGGTGCGTGTTGATTATAAATTCTTAATTTTTATACAAATAAAATAAAAATTTTCTAATATTGTTTTTTTGATAGAAAAAATACATTTTAGAAAGCATTATCTATTCGCTTGCCAATAAAAATGTTTTTTTTAGGTCCAGCGATCAATCAAATTGTAACTGATTCGGAAGAACCACATCCTAGCTTATCTGATTGGCACGATTATGAGCCAAATTTGGAATTTGACGATACAGAATTATCACATGCACCGGATCCAAGTAATTTTTATCTTTATAGCATTTATTTTCTATGCCGTAATCATTTCCTATAAAATTCTTCTTTCATTACATTACACACTCACCATTTGACAATACACTGCATTGTACTGTATTGATATCTCTGTGTTCAATAATTTCTTGAGGTCCAGGCTCAAATTTCGCTTTGATAATCGATCAATAATAAACCCCCAATTTATTCCCATTCACTATTTAGCAAATACTTAATGAAGAATTATCGGTAAATCTTCGTTTAAATTTCAATTATACAAATTTAAATCGGAAACCACAATAAAATCCATCGGTCTATATACATCACCTAAGACTGTCCAGTACATCACTACAGAACAACTAGCTGATTTAAATGAAAAATGCATTAAAAATTAAAATTTTAGTTCATCTCAACGATGTAGGCACTTTACAATTTAACGCAATTGTTTCCTTCAATTTCGCCTTCACAACTCTTCTGAAATGAACTCATAATTTGTAGCACCTTATCACCAATTCACTATTAATAATTTATTCATCATTGCCTATCTACCTATCTGTTTATTATATTATTTTAATCAATTTTAGTGACAATAACTGCATTGGATGAAGATGAATTTGCATCAGGTTACAATATATTTATAATCAATTATTTAATTCTAGTAATAACAAAAAAAAAACATTTTCAGGTGATTTTAATTCTTCGCCAAGTGGCATTAAAGAAACATTAGAAGCTGATAACTATGAAGATCAATTGCCAGAGGTAATTACAAAAATTTCATTTTAGTATTTCTCAACAAAACAATTTTGTATTATTTTAGATCAGTGAATTGACTGCAATGGAAGGTTATGCAAAATTGAAATTCATTGATTTTTTTGGGACTGACAGACAAGGTCAACATATATTCGCTATTTATGCATGCAGACTTCCAGAGAAGAAAAATCTTAATGGAACTACATTTATTGAGTAAGCATTTTTTATTAGATTAGATTTAGGAGAGGTTTAATAAGTATTTCTTATTATAATCATTCTAAAGGAGAATTTAGACAGTTCAAATGGCCATTGTTTCATTTTCACCAATATACCATTAACTTTCCTAAAGTGTAAGGCCAGTTGAAATTTTGATTAGAGTTAACAAGGGTAAAGCCAGTCATATGAATAATTTATTCTTCAATGACACTTCTTTTGTTGTCAAATTTGCAAATATTACAAACAATTTTTTTTTACATTTTCAATGATCTGGTTAAGATGAGACCAACCGCATTAGTAGATCATTGGTTATGGCTACATACTACCTAACGACCAGTCACAGATTCTTCTGCTCTCTCGACAAATATTTCCCAGTTTTTATTGATACGAATATTTCAATGGAAGTCATACTGGCTTATTTGTCGGGCCGATGCTTGATGTGGGAACAGCTAATTCGGATTCTGTCTTAATAACTGATAATTGAAACTTGCTGTGCGAGTGCAAGATTTACGATGACACAAACTACTGGGCAGGAAAACCACGCAGAGAGGTGGTTCCCTGTGACGCAATAAGGACAAAGACTAAAGAAGGGATTTATAATTGTCCCAAACTTGTAGCCAAGAAAAAAGAATTCCTTTAAGGATACTAACTAAGAAAATACCAGAATATTTATATATACCTGCTTCCTTGCTGATTTATTGAGGAGTTATGTTAGCCAGTACGAGAAGATAATCTGTTTGGGGGTAGAATTTTTTTTAAATTCTAGTAATCAAACGACATCTATTCTATTAACGTGTGAATTATTTAACATTTAACTTAGCAGGATCGCAGAATTCTGCTGTAAAATATACCAATGCCAATGAAGCAGTACCATTTGTATTGTATTTTGGATCCTTGTCCATAACCAGCTAATTTGTAGATTATTCTCAATATTTTTGTGTGGTAGCCTTTTTGAATAAAAAAGATAATTTAAAAAAAGATGGACCCCTTTAGCTAATTATTCTAATCAAATTAATATAATTATTCTATTTTTTTTTATTTACCCATTTAGGTATATTATAAAACAAATGGAACCGTATGTACAAAATGATTATGTTATCGTTTATTTTCATCAAGGACTTAAAGAGGATAATAAACCATCAATACAATTTTTATGGAATGCATATAAAGATTTAGATAGAAATTTTAGGAAAAATCTGAAAAAACTATATGTCGTCCATCCTACATTGTTTATACGTTTGATATGGAATTTTTTTAAACCTTTTATAAGTGAGAAATTTAAAAATAAATTGGTGTACATTTCGAATTTGGAAGAATTGAGACAGTCACTTGGATTAAACAAATTAAAGTTGCCCGAGAATATTTATGAGTAATTGGTTTAATATAATATAAACAAGTACTGTGACATTAATATAGGTTTTATTTTAGGTTTGATGATAAAAATAATAAAACTACAAGAATTGTTACAGACGGCACTGATACAACAACAACAGATAAAATTCCTAAAACAACTCAGGTAATATTCAATTTTACTTCCACACACTAAAAAAATAAGTGGAAGCTTTGTTTTTTTTCTTACTTTTCCATTTTTCATGCTCTTCTCTTGTCATATTAACATTGCAAATGATGCCATTGAAGACTTAATCACCACTTCAAGTCTTCAATGGCATTTTATTGTGAATTTTATTTTAAATTACGATTCGGTGGAAACAATTTTTTATCTTGCAATAACTATGTGAATGAAATTTATTCAAATTACATTCAACAAAAAGCGATTCAGATTAAATCCATAGCACATAATCTCTAGTACACTTAATGTTTCAAATGGAAAAGAAATGTTCGCAGACCACGACCACCTGTTGGTGTGTAGGGGAGTGGGAGGGAGTTGTATTCTCTAGTTACGATGTTTAACACTAGAATTTTGAAGATTTGGACTGAAGCGATTGGCTGAATACAGGGAGACGGTAAACGGGCTCGCTAGTGCTACAAAATAGGGTGCACCCGGATGAAGGTTAAACTAAATGTTCCAATAGAGCAGATTTAGCACTTCTATTGCATCACAAAAGTTTTTAGAAACTCTGTAAATGTCGTTCTGTCACTATATTGTGTTCACATTGGCAAAAGATGCTATATTATTATATTTGAACGGTAGATGTTCTTAGACAAGACAATGGGATTAGCACAACCCCTCTTTAAGTTTTGTGCGGGAGATTGACTAAAATTGACTAATGATGGCATAGATGTTTTCATAAATTGGACACAACAAAGCGATTTAGAGGATGGAATATCTATATTCAGGCTCTTTACGAAGAAAAAAATATTGTCAAGCTCAATTAAAGGCTTTCGATTGTCAGAAAATGTATGGAGATTAGTCACTCAGAGAACAACTTTGAAGGAAGATTGTTTCTGGATAGGACAATAACGTTTAGTTTAGGTTGTATTGTGATAAAGGAGTATATAAATGAATAAATCTATAAATTTACTATAGGAGAAGTATGATTATATTGTAGCTTTGGTTGACTTATTAATTTCATATTCAATTCGGTATTCTGAAAAAATCGTTGTGCCCAAAGCGTAAATAGTCAAGATAAATCTTGTACATTAACAAAACAGAAAAAATAAAATTTTAACAAAGAAATTTATCATTTTAGTTTGGTGTCTCGCTAAAATTTATCAACCAAAATAGTCCATGTCTTAATTACATTCCGCCAGTCGTCCGAAAATGTGTCGATTCATTATCGATAACAGGTGTCATTGATACAGAGGGAATTTTTCGGCGAGCTGGCAATTATGCACAAATCACCGAATTTAAACAAAAAATTAATCAAGGCGAAGATTTCGATTTTAAAAATGTCGATACACATATTGTAGCTGGTTTACTGAAGAGTTTCTTAAGAGATCTAAATGAACCATTGCTGACCTATGAGCTATACGATGAAATAATAAATTTTCTAGGCAAGTATTTATCCACAAATAATCCAAATTAAATAGCCAAAAAACTAATCATTATGTGTTGTGCATTTTGTAGAATTTTCCAGAGATGAACGATCACGTAATGTTAAACAGATGCTGAGGGAAAAACTTCCAATAGAAAATTATGAACTGTTTAAATATTTAATTGAGTTTTTAGTCAAAGTAAGTACCTAAATTGCTACTAAATCATAATTTCCCATTTAATATACTTCATATCTATGTGTAAATTAGGTATCAGAATGTAAAGATTTGAATAAAATGACGGCCTCAAATCTAGCTATTGTATTTGGACCAAATTTAGTGTGGGCAAAACATAATCAAATGTCACTGGAAGAAATTGGTCCGATTAATGCTTTTATTGATTTTGTATTACAAAATCATAAAGACATCTATATGGTCGATATTAACCAAAAGGAGCCAATTGATTAACCCTGGCTTTTATCATTTGATTACGTAAACTAAGTTATTTAGTAACTGAAGCAAATTTATTTGTGAAAATGTTATTTTTTTTTCTTTTTTTTTTAAATGAATACATTACATAAATTACCAAAGATAACAACAACATAAACTTATTGCTGTTCTAAAGATAAAGTTTATAAAAAAATAATTCTCAACTAATTAAAGTGTGGTTCAAATTTAAAAGAAAATGGTTAGGATATGAAAAAAAGAAAATTAAATATTTTTTATAACAGCATGCAATATATTTGTAAAAATAAGTAACTATTAGTAAAACAAACAAACAAACTTAATGAAATATTTAAAAATGATCTCAAAAACAGTAAAACAACAAATACATTTTACTACAGGCCGTGGCGATCGAAATACTTATTCTTTTGTTTTTAAATTAGAAAACTCCGGAAAGAGTTATACAATTTTTGTTCTAAAATTTTTAACCAGATGAATTTTATTTGTGAGATCAAACTATATACAAATTATTCCATTGTGATCTTGAAGATATAAACAGTTTTTAGATCGAAATAAAAAAAAAAATAATCATTAGAACTTCGTAAACTAGTAATCTGATACATTTGGAACTACGATCGCCACGGTCCTATTAACTGAGACAGTAACCAGACATATCTATTTTTATTTTGTACGACATTACAACAGTATCATGAAAAATGCCTTCGATTTGATAGTTTTTAATTTTGTATATTAAATACACATTTGTGCTTATACGCGACAATGAGTAAATTTTTCATGACTATTTCAAGAAGATCAATGAAACAGTAACCAAAAGGTAATAGTCCGTCAGTTCATGCGAACCAGTTACTAAAATTAACCGAGATGATCTGAAGAACGGTTGGATTGGGTTATTGGTTTGACCTAGTAAATGGGAAGATTTAAAATTCCACCTTTCAAATAGTAAGACTGCTTCCAACAAATTACACACCATTGCCAATAGACTTAACATCATATTGACAAAATTGAATGATATGAATAAATTAAGTGTGTTGCCTTGCGGAACCACAAACGGCACGATGATAAAGCTTCAACCATACTGTTGTATAAATTGTTTGAATTCCGGAGGGTTGTTAAAAGCTATGTAATGCTAAGTGTTTCATTTTAATTTCAATATTTCTCACATATGAAAATGTTTCAAACGGTAGACATGAAGAATATACTCAAGTACCTACTCTTCTGTGACTTGTAATAATAATTTGTCATTTATAGAGTCGTGAAATGGAACATAAAAAAGAAAATTTATAGCACTATTACTATTAAACCACTAAATTGACTAAATCAATGATTACATCTACTGAATTAGTCAAAAAAGATATCTAAACAGAAATCCTATTATTAAGTATAATACATATATGAAATGCCTGACGTAATAAGCCAAAAACGTAATGAAGTGTAGCGCAACTAATGTTGTAGAAAATCTAACAAATTGAATTAAAAAAATTACAATTAACTTGTCTTGTTTTTGGAAAGGTATACGAGTAAAAATGTTATAAACAAATAGTCGGTGTATTGAAAAAACACCATAAATAATAAAAAAAAAAAAATGGTGACAAATAGTTTTACGACAAAATCAACATACACATACAACATTATATTATTATCCTTCAACTTTAAAATATTAATGTTAAGGAGCTATGAAAATAAAATTATTTGTATCAATAATAATGCCATTAAAATAATACGTAACAAAAACTTAAAAACGTAATGCAAGGGCTTTATGTAGCTCATAAAAAAAATAAAAATGTTAAAACTATGTTCTAACTTTAAAAATTTAACTAATAATTAATTGTATCAAAATACAGCAATTAAATAAAAACAAAAAATATAAATACATTCGAGGCGTTATCAGGTATTTCGAAATATATTTTTAGTTTAAATAATTTTTTATATCAAACTTTTACGAACATTTTGAAAGCTTTCAATTAAAAATCAAACATTACTACTCACCATTTTTGACTCCGATTTCTACTATACTATATAAGTGAGAAAATAAACTCTGCATCGAAATACTTGTTAACCTTCCAGAACATTTATACAGTTTTTCTATTTAAACTTTAAATTTTAATGCATAAGAGTATAGAAATGTAGAGAACATTGTTATGTTTAAAAAACGAAAGTTTTATAAAATACAAAATAATGTATTCAAAACAAAGGATGAAGAACAGAGAGTGATTAAATTATATTACTAATTACGTACAAATTGTATTGTTCATTGGATGCACACACCTATTTTTTATTTCGTACTAAATTTACATCTAATTTATTTTTATTTTATTTTTATTTCAAGAAATTTCGTACACAAATTGATTGGAATCAAGTTCTGCCGTCGATTATCGTCACTTTCGCGAATATATTATAGGAACGAAGTATTTTATTCATGGACATCTACTTACCTGTTGCAAGTCCTGACGTAAGTATTTATTCATAATTAAATTTAAAATAAAAATGCTCCTGAACTTTCTAAATTCTAAACAATTTTTCTGCATTTTTGCCACTTAAATTCCAAAGAACATAATAGTTTTTTTTATAATGCCAGAGTTACTAACCACCCGAGTATTCTTAATCTGAAACGTTGGAAAAGAATTCTCCTACCATCAACTGACATGTATTTAAAATTGTTACAACCCTTGCGCATTCAAGTTCGTTATTTTTTATTGTTTAATCATAGATTTAAAGCTGAGAAACATTTCATGGAAGAATTTTCAAAATCATATATCTGCTTTTCATATAACGATCATATTTAATACAAGGACTGGAGATTTCTGCATCAAATTCGGAGCCATAAAAACAAAGGTAAGAGAAATTAATTCTAATTTGTCATTCCTTTATTAAAATAGTTTTTTTTAAATTATGTTCGTGAGGTAGTTTTTTTTTTAAAAAAAATGGTCATAAAATACGAGCTTTTTCTGCCTATCCAATGTTGAATGTCAGCAATGACGTTTGATTTTAATTTTATCTAATTAAATATTTCTAATGATATTAGCATATTCTTCACAACATCTTGCTGTATGTATTAGTTTTCCGATTGTATTTAAACCGGTCCAGTTTCTTATGTTCCCCGGCCAAGCCATCTGTTTGCTTCAAATACCTAGTCATCCTTCCACAATAAGTTCCAGTAGTTTGTATTTTAGGCGGCGCATTATAGTTTTTATAAATTTCTTATAATTACTGTTCATAACATATTATTTTATTCTTTATTATTATATTCTTTTACCGGATTTGATGAACCAAATGACCATTAACATAACCTACTTTATACAGCCAGCGTGATACCTGCCCCTTTCGTTTGCTTTAGTGTGCGTATATTAAAAAAAAATAAAATACACGATAGAAGCACGGCTAATTATGAAAAATAATTTTCCTGCATGTTTTCAGTGTTAATTTTTAAATTTACTTGACAAAATATTGGGAAATTTAAATACCAAAGCATTCGTTGAAAAAAAAATATAAGGTCACTTATACATTGATAACCAAATTCAAATTTAAATTTTTACTACTATTAGTAGGTTGTGGAGCAAACCGATCAATAATTCTATTCAAAAGAAAATTGCAAGGTGAATGCAATTTTGACGAAATTTAAGATATCTCCATCAAAATTAAACTTAAATCACTATAAAGTTGAATAAAGAAAAAAAAATCGGACCATATCTTTAGATTTTTTAAGTTCAATAATAGTTGATTTGCTAATTTTGTCGAAATCGAAATCTATTCAAAAATATTCAGGATCCATGAATTAGATTTTCTCAAATATTCTAATAAATGAAATAAATTCTTTGGCATGAAGATCAATACCCATTATAAATAATTTATAGATAAATCTTATTTATTAGAATTGTATGTAAAGTATGAAAATATTTATTCATTCTAAATTCTTTAAAAATACAACATTCGATTTTCGTAAAATTTCTCTACAAACGGGACATTCTTCTTTCTGCTCTAACCATCCCATTATACATTTCCAACAGAACAAATGGCCACATAATGTGACACTTACATTTTGTCGTACTTCCAAACATAAAACACATTTATTACTCTCGCTATTACATCTGGATTTTTGTGATACTATAGATCTTTCCATTTGAGACTTTTGGTATAATTTCCCTGATTTCAAGGTTTTTCTTATGTTCGCTCCAATGACAAATAATAATTGACATAATGTAATAGCTCCCATAGCTTTGTAGCCAATTACCGAATAGTCTGAATTGAGCCAATGACGAATCAGTACATAGTTAATGCCTGTTATCCTTTTTGATATGTGATATTTAAATCCATTTAGATAAAATATACTCCTATGAATAGCTTTTATATATGGCACCAAATATCTGGTAAATTTGCATAGTTTTAGAAGATTTTCTTTTGCCATTGGTAGTAGATCGATGCTGTGGTCAACATCTTTTTCAAATTTTTTTAATAAGTTAAGGAACAGATATTCGACACCAAATTCTAGAATGATGGAGATAAATTGAATTAATTTGGATGGCAACGATATATATTTTTTATCAATTCGTATAATGCCAGTATATTCTTCGCCAAGGGTTTGAACATTATTGTAGCTTGCGAAACCATGATACATCAGTTCACCAAGTATTTTGTACAAATCATTGTATTTGATCCAATATTTGTTATTAACAAACCGAAATAAATCGGATATGGTTTGACTAACATTATCGCTATAGATAATGTCTTTTTGGATTGTCCGTAGCACTTCTGGCTGTCGAGCGCTATTGTAATAGAAACTCATAATGTTTTATGTTAATTGAAAACTACAAACACATTTAATGTTTATAAACTAATAATTATATAAAACAAACCAAAATCCAAAACATGAATCTACATTAAATTGTGCAATATAACATATAACAAATGTCAAAAGTCAAAATGATAAATAAACTTAGGGTAAACAAATAAATCGCACAGTGCTGTCGTTGAAATGTAATGAAATGTTGCTACAAAATGTAGTAGAACATCAACTTATTGGAGTTTGAATTTTTAAAAATATTATAAGCAAGGTTTTCTACAAACTTAACAAGCTTTCAAATTAGTTATCCGGATTTGTTTATATATTTTACCCGTACCTACATATGTTATATATACAGTGAAACCTGTCTAAGACGGAACCTCAAGGGACTGGACAATTATTCCGTCTTAAACAGGTTTCCGTCTTACACAGAGTTAATAAAAAAAAAAAAAATTATTTTTATTGTACATATAATTCATTCATTCATCTAAAAATCATCATTCAGCAAAAAATTCGCATTTAAAATGATAAAAATATACCCAGCAAAAAATTCGTATAATATGATTAAAATTTACCCAACAAAAAAAACTCGATGTAAAATGATTAAAAAATATCCAGTAAAGAATGAAACGTCAAAATATGTATTAAACAAAAAAACTGATGTTTTTTTCCGTTTTATATAGGTTTTAACATTAAAATATGACATAAAATCTGTTCGTTTCCGTCTTAAGGTATTTTCCGTTTTACACGGGTTGCTTTGAATGGAAAAATCAACAATGACAAAAAAAGTTCCGTTTAATGCAGGTTTCCGTCTTTCACAGTTTCCGTCTTAGACAGGTTTCACTGTATGTAAGTAGGTACAGTACGTGGCCGATGAATTGCACGCACTCTCCTTATATGCATATATGTATAAAGAGTCTGTGCAATTCACTGGCCAGGTACTGTATGTATTAATTCTCAAATCATTCGTCAGATAAATTGTCCGCAAGATAAACTATAAATTTATTGAGATAATTTATTCGAACACACTAATTCATTGAACTCTGAGTCGTGTTGACAAAAGTCGTATACTCTGAGTCGTATATACAACAAAAAAATAGCGTTGCGAATTTACCTAAATTTATACAGTAAAATTTTATAATATTGATCCGATACTATAACGGATTCATGTAGCTGGCGAATCGTGAAAATTACTAATCCCATCATCGTGAGACTGACATTTAAAAAAACAAAAAACTCACGCCAATTTGATGAAAGAAACCGAAACACCAAACATCTTAACCGTTTTTACGAGAGATAATATTCAGAGAGCGATCTCCGAGTCCAATTTGTATTACATAATATGAGATATAATATTTTCAGTGAAAATGGGAAATGGGTGGTTTAAAAATCAGAAATAAATCAATATATGGAAGAGATGATGATTATAAATAGGGATGATAGAAAAATTGAAAAAGATATTTTCATAATGTTTTATTTATTTATTTTTTTTTTTTTTTTTTTTGAATTACATTTCTATACATAAACTCTTAAAATTGATAAATACAACAAAAATAGTTACATCTATTATATATTCATTGGTATTTCAACGGCATTGTTTCTAAAAAGTTTTTTTATATGGTAGGTAGTAGGTAGGTAAAGCAGGTAACAAGAGAAATTCCAGAATTATATAAATTCCGCAATTAGTATCAGTATAAAAATATCATATTTTTGAAATGTAAAATTTTGTGTGTTGTTGTTTTTTTTTTTTTTTTTTGAAGAAAATTGTTGCATTTAAAGTATTAGAAAAACATTGTGCCAAATGTGAGATTAGAATATTATCTCCTCTTTCTTGATTTTTCACGAAACGGTGTTTTTGGAGTAAAACCGTAAAGTTCGATAAATTATATTAGCA
>JANSTT010018734.1:0-13084 GCA_026745375.1 Platyura marginata | reverse complement strand
CTATTCTCTATTCTCTATTCTCTATTCTCTATTCTCTATTCTCTATTCTCTATTCTCTATTCTCTATTCTCTATTCTCTATTCTTTTTCAGTTTTTCAGTATAATAATCAAACATTTTTCTAAAAATAGAAGTAACTTGAATAGAATCAGTGAATATTACTTAAGTAACTTAACTAATTATTTTACGAAATCATATGTACATAAGAATTACTATAAATTAGTATAAAATTATACATTATATAAGTCAAAATGACATTTAATTAGCGTTTAAATTCTATTTATGTTGATTCGATTATAATTTATTCTGAAATTGTGGAGCCATTTCACACGGAAACAAAACCATTCAAAAACATTTCCTATTCTGGCGTGTTATCAAACTTAACATGAGTGATACCTACATAAAATGGAAACTGTAAATGGTAAATATTAATTGAAACCAACCCATTTTTCGGATATACAATTATACATACATATGCTGATTCTAAAACATTTCCATAGCATGATTCAATTACAATAATTTTACAAAATTGATAATACGTCAAAATTATTGACTTGTGGCAAATTCGAACAATGAAAAAATCGGTTTCTTTATAATTATTTTAATGTCCGGAATATTTCCATTTGGTAAGCGATTTAATGTTCATCCTAAAAAAAAACCGTTTACATTCATTAAATCAGACTTGGAATATTCAAGTGCAGCGGCTGTTGAAATAAAATTCAAGTAGATAAAAAGGAAGATAAATGTAAAATTGTGAATCAAAGTTTTTATTTAATATTTATAATTGGTGTTTTTCCAAATAGCACTTTCGGATGATGAAAGTGGTATTTTTTGACTGGAATCTAAGTCAATTTTAAACACAACTTTATTTGTTGCCGATATTTCGAAAAAAAAATTTCTTTTTCTTCGTCCGAAAGTGCTATTTGGAAAAACACAAATTATAGCCTCAGAGGTCACTTAAAGGGGATACAAGATCTCATCCCCTTTATTAAAAATCTTATTTTAAAAATTTATATTTTACACCTAGATACAAAATGTAATCGTAAGCATAAAATATTCATTCGAATTTACACAAAAATTTCAATTTGATAGAACTTGAATGACTCCTTTTTTTGAGTTAACAAAATGTACATATTTATTACAAATGTTACGTCAAATATGGTTGTAATTCTAATTCTAATTATAAGTGTTTAAGATAATTATCCTGACAAACAATATTCATGATCTACTTAATAATTAATCATCAGAAATTAAAACGTACCATCAAAGACAACTACTCTTGGATAGTTATACATAATGCATGTATGTACAAGTACATATGTACACGATAAATTCAAGTAAATTAATAAGTTATCATTAAAATCGATAATGAGGAACGAAATTCACATATCTAGGCTCCTAAATGTAAAGTCTCTAATTTATTAATTTCTAGTTCGACCATATCTATTAATATTTGATGTACTAAACTGATATTGTAATATTTTTTGTAACTTAATATCCCAAAGTCATCTTAAATTTGTTACCCTAGCAATATAGGTTATTTGTTAACGTACATATGTAGAATATAGAATCGACACTGTGAAGAATTATGAAGAAATAAACTTGTGGGGTATATATGTAAAAACAAAAAATCCGAAGCTTTTATTATTAATATTTAGTTTATATTTTCCAAAAAGTTATTTCAAACAAAAAAGCATAATTAGAATAGAACTTAGAGAATACTCTCTCTTTCATGAGTAATGTAGGTATGTTGTACAATATTAATATCAATGCACTGCCGATAAATTAACATGTTATTAATTAATTACTATTAATAGTAAAATTTTACCTTCATAAAAAAGGAGACAATTTTTTAAGAAAGAAACACTGAGCTTCACAAAGGAAGACTGACAAATCGCACTCTTAGATATTTATTTATATATGTACAAAATCATATTTGGTTGTTGAGTTCGGTGTTGTCAGTCTTTAGATTATACTTCAAATGAAATCAAATCGTACACTTCATTAAAAAAAAAAAAACTTCATTTAGTTAAAATAAAAAACATTTAACATTCCATTCAACAATAAATCATTCAAAATTAGAAAACAACAAGAAAGGCTAAACGGCATCCCTTTTGTTATTTAACTATTTATTCTAGTCTAGTATTCTTTCAGTGCTGAGAAAAATCATAAAGAAATGATTCTTTCGTGGTAATAATGCGTATATAACACAAATTAAAGTAATCCTCTTTGGTATAAGGTCACCCAACCTCAAGCTTACATAATTCTTTTTTTCCATCTGGCTGTTCTAATTACAAGTTAATTGAACAAGTGTGTAATTAAGTGTCCTTTCAGAAAATGTTGGAAAAGAATAATCACAATAATGTGTAATTAGTCATAAGTTACCCATAAAAAAGGCTAAAAAAAGGGATATAAATTGTAAGTATAATATAATGTATAGGATAATGTATGTAAGTATGTACGCATAACTAAATTATTAGATTTTAATTATTTATATTTGTTGGTTATACATCTCTGACGTGTTTTTTTTCCTTAAAATTTAGAACTAACTATTAATAAACTAACATCGTTTCTTTAAAAGACCGTTGAATGTATACATACCTAAGTACATGTACAATGTACATAAATATAATTATTTTAAATTATCATATGTCGCAATTTATCAAATATTTCGCAAAGCTTTTATTTTCTGGAAATGTCTTTTTGAGTCAATTCATCCGAAAATATGAAAAAAGAAATCTTGAAATTTTATGTGAAATTCTTTACAAGCAGATAATTCAATTCGAAATATTTAACGAAATAATTTTTATGTATAATAATACGCTAGGAATTTTTTGCATTTATTATCGCCGTAAAAATTTGTCTTTAGAATTATTTTTACTTAATATAACTATACATATAAATTATAAATATCGCGTCAAATATCTGTGAGTAATTCAGTTGACAGATAAAGACAAAATGATCCTAGAAACGTGATAAGAATGGCAACATTTCGCATTGCATTAGGCACTTATACCAAGAAATAACTTTCGATAATTAAATGATAATATAATTAATCAAAGATAAAAAATTAATATACGAACAGATTCATTTTTTTTTCTTTTTCGTTAATTTGATACCATACCAGTATCAAGGTCGTTTCGAATTGTTACCAATAATTATCCAAAGCTAACATTAAAGCTTTACTCAGTATTATATTGTCTTCATGCAACAATAAAATACCACTTTTATATTTAACGAATATAGTGACACAGCAATATCTAATGTTTTTTTTTATTTTATTTCAATCGTTTATGATACATATACATATGTACATTGTACATGAACATATGTAATAAAAATAATATATAGTATATACCTACATAAATGTACCTTCATACCGGATGCCGCCCATGACAGCGAATAAAATACAATCCGAATATACCTCTTTATCATTATGAAAGCGTTCCTCGTTTCACGAGGGAGCATAGGCCATCCACATACCTCTTACTTTGAATTTATGATTACCGTTTAAGAATTACCTTTTCGGTGGGATTATACAATATTACACTTTTGAATCGTAAACCTTTTAAAAAAAAATGTTACCCTTTTTTAAATCAGTATTTAAACTCATCATTCAGACAATTCAAAATAGACTGTAATCATGTCATCTCTCAATATCAGCTAAACAACGAGTTGCCAAAATGGCCATAGATTACAGTGCTGCCAGAATCTAGAACTAGATTCAAATCAGTGATTTGATTATTATTATAATAATGAGTGTCCACTATATGCAACTTTCACACAATTTGACTTGGGTATGAGTTCAAGATAAACGCGAATCCACTGTTGCTGACAAAATTGTTTACAGATGAGTTTTTTATTCATGCAAAGGAGCAGGACACATTTGTATGTGGCTCTGGCTATATAATTATTAGGACTTTACTTATATTGATCATTATTAAAAGTATATATAATATTCTAACAAATAAAAAACCAGTAAACCAACATCATATTTTAGAAATTTAAAAAACTCCAAAATATTTCATGGTTTTAAAGTGCATTTTATATAAATGAATACCATGGTAGGGTATGTGTGTACGCTATGTGGATATATTTAAACGTATGGTTGCACATTATTGCTCTCTGAAAATATGAGATTTTCAATTATTCAGCTGAATAAATTCATTCAATACATATCTATGTTCCATTCATGGCTATATCCATGTCCAATATTATTCATGATCATGACCAATTCAGCATCCATATTTCAAAAGTGGACGTGACTTTTTTATACAAAATTTGTTTTGTATTCTGTTGATTTCCAATAATGCTGGAAAAGTATTTATAGGTACATAGAGGTTACATATGTATATCTATACTTAGAAAATAAAAATAAAAATCCGGGGATGTTCAATGAACTCTTTTCAGATAAGATGTAGGAATTGTATTTTGTTTCCACACTAAAAAGGCTGCTAAGTAAATCTGCGCGGTTTCCACACTGAACTAGGATGGAGGAAGGGTGGAAAATGGTAGGAGAAAGATAGAGAAATGGTAGGGGAAGGATGGTGCAAGGATGAGGGAACGGTGAGGGAAGGGTTGGAGAAGTTTTGGGAAAGGATGGGGATAGGGTAGGGAAAAACTGGGTGAAAGTATAGAGATGATTGATTGAGGAAGGGTACTTTAGTGTGGAAACCGTGCTAATTTGCATATCAGCCTTTTTTATGGTTCTTAAAAGTTTGTAGTATATATTTATGATGACAATTCTAAACGACGAGTTACACTGCAAAATTTGCCCATGTTGGTAAATCGTAATTATTGTTTATCACTGTCTATTTTGTTATATTTTAATATGGCTGTTTCCTTTTCTCTTTTTACGATATCGTTGTTCACCGGAGAATCGTGGGTGAATTTTGCAGTGTGGAGGAGGCTTTAGATTCCAACATCTACTTATATATCCTTGGATTTGTATATTCCTCAGCTTCAACTTGCTTTTAGTCTCAAGGTTAATTTAAAATCACCAGATTTTTAAAAAAATTCCGATTTAAGATATTTTTATTTTTAGATTTTTAAAAAATACGACTACAGAGAAGATTAGAACCATATGATTAACCACATAGTTTCATATTATCAAAATCATCAAAAATCATTTAAAAAAAACTATAAATCTTCACTCATATTATAAAGCCACTGCCACATAGCACAGAGGCATCAAATCCCACAACTACATTAACAAAAATAAGATACTAAAAGTTTCACTATTAATTACACATACATACGAAAGGTGGTTGATCATGTCTACATACACTAAACCAGACAAATTGGACTTTCAGTTGTGGTTTAATTTCTGATATTAATTTTATAGTTCAAAGTATGTGTTTACAAAGAAAATTAGAATTATGAGTAGATATTCCAGAAAATATCTTCTGCCATATGCCATATAATGTACAGACATCCATATAAAGGAAAATTCCATTATGATTTTCTATCATCTCAAGCATACATATAAAATAAATGGTTAAACGTTAAATTGGATATTAAGGCGAAATAGGAAAATTATTTTATTTTCTGCAAAGTTGAGCATATGGACGACAATGGTTTATATTCATTTGTATACACAGGATATAACATGTCAACCAAACTCTGACCTTGTACATCATTGACAGATATTATAAAAAAATATCACATAAATTTTGATTGAAATATAATGTATACATACATACATTACATATAGTACATATATAATGTATGTATGTGTATAACAAAGTAAAAACCATTTTTTGTTTTATGCAATAGTTATTGCAAATTTGAGGTGATTTTTGTAATAGTTATTTAAATTTTAGAATAAATACAATAAAATTAACTGACAAAACAACTGTGTTATGCGTCAATAATAGTTCACAATAAAAATTCTCGTTATCTATAATAAGAAAGTAGAATATTTTCAGCCCTCACGCATACTTACATAGCTCGTTTACCACACGCCATTAGGTACTCGCTACTATAATAAATCTTTCTTTATTTAAAGGTCATCAATTTGGTATGTACTCCCTTATAACTATTAAACTTGAAAAAAAAACATTTTCTCCTTCCTTTAAAAAGAAATTGAAACACTTAACATTTGAATCAACTTCTTCAATACATATTTATGTACATATGTACCTATATATGTACATCATTACATTATACAAGTATACATAAATATTTGATATAATTTACATAAAATTACTACTTAAATTAAATTATTTTATGTACAAATAATAAGCTTAAAGCTTCTTTTCATGTTCATTCTTCATCCATATTTAACATTTCCTCTTTTCAGTATTGCCTTACTTTTAAATGGCGCTCTTAACTCTGACAAATTATTCACTATGGCTTGAGTGAGTTTCTCTGTTTCTGGTCGATTTCTACCAATTTCAAAATCCGGCATTGATGTGCCAACCATTAGTGATCTTTGACTCTTATACGGTTGGTCAACATAAGCTGGCTTCTTTTTATTCACCTTTGTTGTATTCCAATGTTGTCTATCAGTGTCAATGGTTTTACTATATTTTGGTGAATCAACAAAATCATTCATAATTTGTTTGATTTTTCGTTGTGAATTCCTAAAGTTATTTGTTCTGTTGTTTTGTTCTGAATCTCTGTGCTTTTTTTGATTATAAAAATATGCAGGATAATTTGGTCGCTCAGTGGTAGTACTAGTGCTAGTAGTTCGATTGATTTGTTTAGTTGATATGGTTGTGGCAATATTTGCTTGCACGTTATTTACTTCTTTATGTATTTGGTGGTTACTATACTGTGTTGGAATTACAGTAACTGGTTTCTCTACGGTAGCTTCATAATCATAGTGATCTTCATCATATTCCTGTGAATGTTCATGGTGTGTATGATCCTCATGATGTATATTTTCAACGATTACTTTTTGGACAGGCTTAATCGGAGCATTGCTATGAATATTTGTATGAAGTGAACTGACGGGATGTGGTTTTTTCGTGGTTGGTTTGGGAAATGATGGTTTCTTTGAACGAATTGGCTTCCACTCATTATTGTAAACTTGTCCTTTAATAAGTTGTTCATTGGAAAATTTATTTTTATCATAATGAAATGTATGCATAGTAGCTTCGAATTTTTTCTCTTCTTTTTCTTCAAGTTCTCGTAACATTGTTTCTTCAAAATGCTTATAGCCCTTTACACCCATATCAGCAAACGGATTCTCTTTTGTATGTTCCGCCTGTACAAGATAACTAGATTTGTATGTTGGTTTACTTTCGATAATATCATGCTCCATAAACACTGGAAGATGTATAGGTTTTGTCTGAACTAACGGTTTCATTTTTACTGGTGGCTTCTTCATTAAAACTGGTGCAATACTTTTAGCTTTCTTCTTGGTATTATTTCTCGATAAAAACATATTCTTAACCATATTAGCACCAGCCGTAACACTTCTAACTAGATTACTTATTGTTTCTTGCATCATTGGCCAAATTCCTTTACCCAGCTTTTGTGAATTTGTTGGTTTTGAATACAATACTGAGTCTCTGGCCATAATTTCTCCAGAAGCTGGAATGTAACTACTTCTATCAAACGGATTGTTAGGTTTTTGTCCATTAAATGAGTGTTGAAGTAAATGTTGTCTGAAACATAAAAAAAAAATTTTATAAATATAATAATCTAAATTGATCTTTCGTCTATACAAATTGTTTATTAACCTGAACCACTTGTTCTATAAGCATCCAATTTTAGCACAAATATAATTGTCAAGAATACAAATGTCAATTATTTGCTTCATGGTGCTGAATGTGAATATATACATGACTTATTGATAATTGAATCCAGATTTTTTTTATATTACGTGACAATCTTACAAATACATATCATAAAAAACATATAAAATACAAATAAAAAGAGAGGATGTTTCGAAAATTGCAGATATAGTTAAGCTTAAGATACACAATCAAATTTATGACTAGTTAAGCTTATTTATATCACACAAATCTAGGCAAAAAGGAAAAAACATGTTAATATTTAACTAAATCCTACCAAAATACGTTTTAATTAACCCTCGATTACTAACGCTAAAATATGTTCCATGAATACTAACGCTGGGTCTAATCGACTTTACCTCATCTCACCTGAAAAAACCAAACCAGTAACTTATAGAAAACCGTCCTAAAATTTTATTAAACCTGCATACTAAACACTCAATGATTACTGTTATTGTGAAGTAGTTTGCATTTCATTACGTAAAATGCGTTTTTTTTTGTTTTGGATCGAATCGACCCAGACGTTAGTAACCGAGACGTTAGTAAACTTGTCTCTAAATTATGTGCAAATATCCATCTATAAAAATAATTAATTTTGAGTACATATACAGGACAATTAAGGAAATAAAGACAGAACATCTTTAAATTTAATATTTAAATTGGATATAATTTGATGGATATATAGAGGACTCATAATTATATATGTTAGTGTTTGAGAAAGGTGAAACTGAAATCGAGATTCGGCTACTTTTGATTCTGTATTCAGAATAGGACCCTGTTCCACTTATGTTCCATTGTATAACAATTCCAATTTCACATTTGTATTAGCGATTTATGACTTCTATCAAATGTACCAAAACATAAAAAAATTCTACAATCTAACCGTCAAATAAATTCCAAATTTGAAAATGTTTAAATATTCGCTATCTGGCAACCTTTCAATGCTCTGAGCCATTTGGTCGGTTAATGTGGATGTTACATATTAATATAAAATTTTAATTAAATTTCTGTTTTCTTTTGATCAACCCTATATAAACAAATCAATTCATTGCTTACTATCTCTACCTATGTAACTATATACAATAGACCTACCCCTACATATTTTGTCCAAAAATTGAAACAATTTCAGACTAATCGAATATGTCTGAAGTAATATCCAAATCTATTCTTATATATAATTCCATTCACCCTTCTTACACATACATATCTACCTATGCTTTTGTTGACAAAAAAAAAATCTTTTCAATGACCTGAAACCATTGCAAATCTTTTCCATTCGTAAAGTTAACAAAAAGCTGAAAATTAATTCACATAACGATTCTGGGCACGTTTGTTGAGTTACATGTTCAAAAAAAAAAAAAAAAAATAAAGCTCGTATTCAATATCGTTACAGAGCTTGTGTTTTATTATATAAGCCCTGGGCAAATAAAGACGTTATGGTACCCAATAACATGTTATTGTTTCGTTAATTACTGTGACATTAGATAATATAGTTTCATGTTTTCTTTATACATACATTACATACATTACATAACATATATCAAATAAACATTGTGAATAGAACATGGTCAATATACCTACATTCCTACATACATAATTAGCACACAGCAATACAAAATGAAAATAATACCTTAAAAGGTATTACAATACAATATGGCCGAGGTTCAATATAAATGCAGATAATTGATTTGTATAAGAATATTATATATATTTGGATAAAGAAAAGTGTTCTATAGGAAATTTTCTATATTCTAAATTGTATAAGACAAGGTTGAAGATAGAAAGATTGAAACCACATAGTTAGTACATATAGGGTTTCTTTTGAGCTGTATAATAAATCGAAGTAGGTACCTACATATAATATATAATTTTCATATAATTTAAAGCTTATTAAAGCTTTTTTTAACAGTTATTTTAATGCAAAAATTACCTATATGTACTTGTACAATGTACATACATAGCTATGGTTTTTAACTGACTTTTTTAAGAAATCGAATTTATTTTAAATATGTAATATACAGCGATCCCTTTGGGGTGATTTCATGATACAATTTACAAAATAGAAAAACATTTGTTCTGCTTTTTACAATAATTCAATAAAGAATATATAAATGTACATATAATACAAATATCAAATACCCTCAAATTTAATAAAAACTTTTGACTTATAATACCAAGGTAGACAATATGTTGGTATTGTGGGCACTATATACATACAGTATTATTGGTAAACATAATAAATATGTAGAATTGTAGATACTGAAAATATAAAAATTTCTTTAATAATGCGACCAAAAATGTTAATGAGTGGGGGGGTATTAAATATGTACGGAAAGCAATTTAACGCAAATGATCGTATGAGTAATTTATAGAAAAATAAATTATTTTTTCCACTTTTACATATCACTGTTAAGATCTCATCACAGTCGAATTTAGTCCAAAGTCATATAAATAATTTTTACATGCAATTGATCGATGTGTGCAAATTAACAATAAGATGTTGTTAAAGACTGACAATAAAAAATAGTCTCTTAAGTAAAATACAACATTGAGGTTAATTGATTGCAAAATAAAAAGCAAATTAAAATTGCTAATGCTTTCTATATTGTAACACTTTTTGCGGTGCACAGTTTAATCCATAAACTTAAAAACTAATTCACTTTTATATGAAAAATTTTAACTAAAAAAATTCACTCACTGATCTTTTTGTTCTGTGCAACAGATGCACATTGTTAGTAAAATGAACCAGAACCAATGCGTCTGAAAACACATTTTTGCAATTTAAAAAATTTCAAAATCATTTAGATATTCGACTATCTTACAACGACCATATTCGCGAATAAAAAACTTAATTAATTTTTAATAAATATTCAATGACTATATTATGATGGTAGTCTTGTTATTACTATGAAATTTCCAACGAATCTGAACTCAATTTATTAAATTGAATTCACTTTTATAAATTTTAAACTAACATTATGGGGATTAAATTTTCATTTTCATTTTCATATTAGCACGTCATTACATATAATCGTGAGACTACAAATCCAATTTCATAGTCTATGGAAATCACGCAATCTCTCTACTTCTATACATTCTAGACATTTTATTAAAACACCTGAAAGAAAAATGCATCGATTACAAGTACAGGGTCAATGTATGATGCAGTTGAGCAAATACTTAATATGGCATCAGTACCTAGTCGTATACGCGCTGTTACAAGCATGAACAATTAAACAGAATAGCAAACCATTTACAATTCATAACAATAATGTCCTCTGGACAATATCAATTCATATACAAGTGGATAGATCTACTAAGTGAATTTATTAGATATGCGACTATGTATTAATATAAGTTACAATATGCATTGTATAAATGACAAAATCAATTTTAAATTAAAATTAATCTACGGTACAATAAATTACTCGCCAATGCAAATTATTATTGTATGTTGATATATGGATGAAGATATAGGAATAATATTCTATATATGTCCTTTATTTATTTTGTCTGATAAGGATAGGATGCCTATTTTAACTGTGTATTATGTAATTATTTATTTAGGAGCATATACAAATACATAGTTACCTAATTAGATACATTTTTGTCATGAATAGTGAACAGATACCTAATTAAGTAAACAGTAAACTAGTAAATCTAATATGTAGATAATTTTATTGAACTCAATAGTTATTTGAATTTAAGTAAAACTTGGAAAATATTACAGTTTTTTGAATATCGTCTATGTACAATTTTGTTCTATTATTATCTACACTTTTGTCGAAAACTCGTTTTTTCCATTTTGCTATGTAATTTTCAATTATCTATCTATTGTAGAAGACGATATTTTTCTATCTGCATTACTTACTAAGAAAAATTAAATCCAAAATTTATTATCTCATTGACTGCATTGTTAAAAGTGTATACAAAAAGCCTCATAACATTAAAAACATGAAAATGTAGATAGTGAGTTTTTGTTTTTGGCCACATTGAAAAATAATCCACCTATACCATACCTAAAGTTGATTCTGAATGTAGCATAATTTTTCCGTATATTAAACTCATTTTTCCTTATTCTTTTACTCTTTTTACTGCTACCATTCATCTTTTGCCCATTCTTATAATACCCTTCACTCCTCTCTTGGCTCTAGAAAAAAAAATTACAAATTATAAAATAAATGGAGATGTTTTGTTTTTTTTTATGGATTACACATTCAGAAATTGCTTTTGAGCAATAATAATTCTTCAAACTATACAATTTATGTATATATGTATGTATGTAGTAGTTCTAGGAAGAAAAAATTGATAATCTTAAATTACATATTGAGAAATTGTATCATAAAAATATTGTGACGACCTCCTCGGCCATTACATATAGTTAATTATAGTTATTTTGTTTTCTTAATTATTGTATTGTAATTTTAATTAAAATTAAATTAATTTTCCCATTTCCCACCGTTCTAAATTTTCTCGCCACCGTTCCCGTCCTTAACTTCCGAAAAACCTATTTGGGAAAATCATTGAATCGATTTGGCAGGCTTCGATGGTTCGAGCAAGCGAGAAGAACAGGACTTCTCGTTCGACCGTTAGCGTACGCAGCTGTGTTTTAAGAACATTAAAATAAAACAAGTGTTTAATTAAAGTGAGAAAAGGTGCGGAAAAGGAAATATAAAATTTCGAATCCATCTCAATCCTATCTTTATAAAGATCGTGTAAGTAGTGGCCGAGAGCCCGGTCACCATAATACAATATGAGTGGTCAATATTTCATAAGAATATTGTCACAATATAATTACATTAATAAGCATAAAATATCTTCTTCTAAAATGTTAAACTACTTGTATTATCGTATCGTATCATATCGTATCGTATACACTGTGATCACATTGTAATTAAATCAGCTACTCGTACATCAAAAGAAATTTCAAATAAAATTTACATTAAATGTAGAAACAGGCGCCTTGATGTAAATTTTATACACACTTTTTTCAATATCATTCGTAGGAATACATATATTAATGTACATCATGTTCTTGTACTTGTACATATCCATACATCATACATAACCAAAAAAAAAAAAAAAAAAATTGAGAATTTTTCAATCATCTCAAAAAATACCTATGTATAACACAAATTATTATTTACTAACTTCAACTAGAGACATGACGTAATTCCGTATTATCCTGCCAAATTAAATATTGATTCGTTATAACCTCTAACATGTTTTCTGGATGATATTCTACACAAAACATTCTATCTGGATTTATGTTAGACCTAAATTTAAAATGGAGATTTTCCCTCTCATTTAAGTCAAAATTGTGTGTTTATTATTGATATAATAT